>JASKGN010014673.1:0-10862 GCA_030556245.1 Falagria sp. GC000072 | reverse complement strand
TGTTATTGGAGGTCATAACCTGCAGTAGATAGTGGTAAACACATTAAGTGCTGGAAGTACAAAAGCCTAGGATGAACATAGGGCTAAACCAGATGAACAACAACCGTGTGATCTTATTAGTAGAGAAACTGAAACAGGTAACCATCTACGAATATATCAGGGGTATAGACCTATAGTGAGCTAAGTAATTATATTATGCAGGTACATATGAATAGGGCGTTGAAATACCTGTCTGGGATTCCCCGATTTATATAAGGAGAGTTTCCAATTCACAGAATTCAAATTGTGAGCTACACATTAATTTGATACAACCACTGATTATTGTAAACAAATTTAATCTTTAGAGACAATTACAGTTTTTCCAATTTTAATAATGCAATTGATACTGGAACATCTAGTAGTAGTCGTGCATATGCATTTGGTTCTAATTTCCCGAATGGAACAAATATGTGGCGTATATCGTAACGAGAATTGTAAGAGTGGAAATGGCAAAAGAGAAGCAAGCTGGAGATAGAAGCAGATATGAAAGTGCATTTTAATGAAAATACACATCGAGCATATACATAGTGTGAGTACGAAGCAATGCAATCTGGGAGCCAGACAAATTAATTACGTTTCGGCTGATTCGTGCAATGTTGTCTGGTTGGGTTTGCAATTCGATTTAATAGGCGATATATCTATGAATAGCAATTCAAAGATAGCATAGGCTATCAGATATGACAAATCAAGTATCAACAAGTATATTAATCAACAAATATAATTAAATGCAATAAATATTTAGATGAGCATCCAGGCTATAGTTTAAATTGAAAAAAAAAGTTTTGATCGTAGAATATTGAAGAAACCAATCTTTTAACCTTTTACACCAATCTCAAAACCCTAGATAGTTGTCTACCTTCATCATTCTTGTTTCCCTCTTTCCAAAATAGAAAAGTTTTCTGTTAGTAAAGTGTGAGCGAAATGTATCCAGTAAGTTTGAGTTTATTTACATTATAAATATTTCCACACAGCACTCGTGAGAAATCAAGAAACTACCGAATCCAGATAGGAAAACCCATTATTCTATTAGTCAAGTTATCTTGAGATGTTACTCTAGATCATTGTCTCATTACTTAACTACCATTGACTTGACTAAATCAATAAATTTTGCAACTCAAGACATATTTTAAAATAAGATGATGAAAGCAAGAAATTATATTGAAATATCAAAGATATTACACATCTAATTTTCCACAGCAAATATTTTCAATTTATCTCTAAAAGAAATAAATTGTTTGGGTAGAGATATGGGTAAAGGGTGCTGTTGCTTTTATCAAACGCAATACAAACTTTACTGTTTATTTATGTAAATTTGGAACCCTTCAAATCATTGGGAAATTTATTTAATCGAGAGAGGAGAGAAGCAAACTCTGTAGAGGTACGTAATATAAAAGTGAAATGTGGTATTACATGGAAAGGAATAGAATGCTAGGAGATGAGGGAAGGAAGGCAGGAAATGCAGATTTTACGAGCCCTTTTTACAGGATAAGGATAAGAAGTAAAGAAGGGAAGAAAAAATAAAGATATGTCTGTAGAATATATGTTTTTCTAAGATTGGGTTGATGATATCATATAAATAATTTGTCTAAACCAGATTAAATTAATTAATCCATTTGTTCATAAACAATAACTTGATAAAATCAAATTTTGAAAAGAGGTAGTTGTAAATGAAACCTGAAAGTGTTACTCACTAGCAATCAATCGATCTCAACCAATAAAGCAATTATCAAGTATAAATGCGATTGGAAACTTTGAGGGAATGCTGATTGTGATTGTGGAGTTGACGGCATGAATTGAGGGTGCTGTGTTGGCGTGAAGTTGGTGCGGACTTGAATTGTTTGGTCTGAACGAATCAACTTGTATCGAACCAACTAACGCTAGGAGTAAACCATTGAACAACTAACTCCTGAACAACCACGCACGTTTTATAATCGAACATGAATTTGCTGAGTAGTTGCTCAAATCACTCGTGTGAGTTATATTAGCGTAAGTGTTAATTGGGACAAAATTCAGTCATTTATTCATGACACTATTTTCGTAAAAGTTAATATTATTTTTGGACTTTAGGCCAAAATAGTACAGTTCTAATATTGGCTACCGGAAATAAATCCTTGCTGGAACTCATGAAACTCATAGTAAACCACGTTTTGCATAATTTAATAAGCTTTCACCCTTTTGCCTATATTTATAAAGTTAAAAAGTTTCGCAAATTGAAAGACTTAATATTTAATTTCAGTCCTCGGTTGGCTGGTCGTTGCCTCCATCACCATTACGCGAATACTTTGCAAACAATGCACGCAGCAAGAAGAATAGGAAAATGGCATAGGAAGTCGAGGGTATGGTTTCGTAAATTTCTATATTAATTATGTAAATTACCGGAAAAAGCTACTAACTTCTCTTCTATAAATATCATCTGCTTCTTTAATTATTGAATTATAAAATTTAAAATAGAATGAAGATAACTTGTAGGGACAATTCACAATAATTAATATTGAGACTAATCATCGATTTAAGATACCTTAACAATCCTCAATTTTAGTTTAAATTAAATAACATTTTAGTTTCCAAATAAAATATTCTATAGGGTCCAAAAATATGACCTTAGACCTTGTTGTGAATTAACAATGAGGTTTATATATAATATTTCCAAATATAAATGTTTAATTTAAAAAGAAAATAATTTACCCTACCAAAAGATAAAATCTGAAACCTTAAAAATTTTCCCAACAAAACGTCAAGAAAGATACTACAGCACTCTGTTTTTTAAAAGATTGTCAGATAAGCCTCCCTTTTCCTTATTGCATCTACAGATTTAAAATGGTTAAAGTAAGAAACGCCAAGGAGATTTCAAATGGTGAAAGCTAGGAAGAGAAGGAAATAGACAGCCCAAACCTATGTTAGGAAGGACGACAAGGGCTTAAATATCATCGCGATTATGCTGATATCCGCTTCGGTTTGGGAAAACGGGTCTTGGGCTCCATTTCGTATTCCGGTTTTGTTTGTTTGTCAAATTACCCGATTATTGGCAAGGATCAGCAAACCAAACGACTTTTTATTCATTCGTGTTCGATATCTCCAATTCCAATCCTGCCTTTCCATCGGCTAAAACTATTGGGTTATTCTAAATTCATTTTTCTAAGGAGTATCAAATAATCACAAATAATCGCAAAAAAAGATAAGGAAAACCGCAAGTTTTAAAATTGTGGTATGACTTTTCGTGAATTCTCTCCATCGAGACCCAAAAAGCAATATAATCTTAAGAAAGTAATAAATCTTTAAATTCCACCTCCTCATAGACCACCATCGCACACTTAGAATATCAATGATTTATATAGGAATGCCGCTAGTGGAGGTTGAGATGGTGGAAACGGTGGTAGTCCCAAATGGGAGGTAGGGGTACAAGTAGATGTAGCAAGGCTGTGAGTTTGAATGAATTTGCTCTGCGTGCATGCCAGAAGGTTGAAACCAGGATAGGATCCGATTTTAGTTACACGCGCGCTGGTAACTCTCATGAGCAGTTACTACCTTACTGGTTCATGCTTCATGGAACTCTGGAGGCACTCCTGAGAAGGTGTAGTGTGCATGTAAAGAATAGAGAACTAAGCTGCAAGATCTTATAGAAGCTTGGTGCATTTGAATTTACAATTCTGCCGAACTACGTTTCTATATCGGAATTGCATAAAATATAATCAATGTATCAGAAGACAAAGCTTAACTTCCTGTTTCTTATTACACTGCTTTAAAGTTTTTGGAATATCTGTATGCATTTAGTAAGAATCTTTGAAACAAATCTAAGCAAGCAATAAGACGATGTGCATATTATGCAGGATAATGGAAGGATTCCGTTTTATTACCACTTTGATAAAAGTCACGTTTTCATAACACAGAACTATTTTAGAACAATATTAGGTTACCTCATAAGGAAAACAAATTACTACCCTTAACGTCAATTTATTGATTAAAAATTTAAAAATTTTAAATTGATTGAATAATTTATTCCAAATTGATTAAAATTTCCTCGGAATAAATCCGTCATTTTTTAAGCGAGGCGCATAAATCAACAGTAACTTATTTACTCGTCGCATGCACGTGAAGTGTGCTATATAGCCAGAGGCAGCGAATGTAAGCACTGGGGGAATGCATTCGCCGCCTTTTCCCATCCCTTAATCTTCATTATATTAAAAGGCGATAAATCTGAAATTTGCTCGCGCACCAGGCTGTCTCGTTGCAAGCAGAGTTTTTTCACCCCCGTCGGCATTGCGATAAGTGATTGTGGCAAACGGCGATAGGGGATACCCATTGGCATAAATTACCCTCACTTATAGAGTTAAATTATTGGCATCGAATATATTACTCCATTCTATTGAAAGTAACACAAATTTTGATGATCAATAATCAAACGAAAACTTAGCACTTCTTGATCAATCTTAATTGCAAATCATTGAAAAAAATCAGAAAATCAAATATTACATATATTTTTTGGTGTCGTCTATAATTTTTGTCCTAATGCAATTTTTCAGCGCCTTGGCACCATCTCTTCGTCGCACAATACGTGCGTGTGAATAAACGATTTATTGTGTTTCGGGTTTATTTTTAGAAAGGGTTTTTATCGAATGTAGAAGCCGACGAAGAAAACACCCGTCAAGTATTACAGCTACAGGAGAATAAGCGAAGGGCAAAAACGAAAACGTGCTCTTTGCAGTTTTTTCGGTACCTTCGACGCGGTGCGCCAATTTGTGTTGGATATTAGATTTGGGATTTTTGACGGGCAATACATTTGGTGCCCAAAGTGGAATATTTTGTTGCAAATTGAATTTTTTACGCCGTTTTCGTGCCATGGTTGCTACCCTTTTCTGGACTCGCACCCTAGGACTCTAAACTTCTATTCACGTTTTTATGTCCTACTAAATCTCAAATCTTGGCTGAAATTCATATACACAACAATTCGTTGAAATTATTCTCGTGTTAGAAAATTAAGATTTCTTTCAACATGCTGTATATTTGATGTTTTGCTAGACAGTTATTCTTGAGTTCGATTGTTTCAATACAAGACAAATCAGCAACTAAAAGCTCAAGCCTTTTCGACATGAAAAATATACCGAAGGACGTGATGCGTGTCTAGAGTAAACGGTTAGGGACTACATAGGTACAAAACAAACAGACGCGAACTTGCAACC
This sequence comes from Falagria sp. GC000072, assembly GCA_030556245.1. Lineage (NCBI taxonomy): Eukaryota > Metazoa > Arthropoda > Insecta > Coleoptera > Staphylinidae > Falagria > Falagria sp. GC000072. Next base: position 5,646 of record JASKGN010014673.1, on the reverse strand, counting down.
TTAAACCTCGAACCTAGTGCCTGGTGCCTGCTGTTTCTCCTACAGGTGATGGATTTTCAGTCGATTTTCTGAAGTTGTTCTTGGGGTATAAGGCATATGTATACCTAGAACTGTGACTGGTTAAAACGTTTCGATTCTTCCTTCACGCGTACTTATGCACACGAAAATCTTGACTTTGCACGCACGCGATAAATATTTTCCTTTCTGTTGCCATTTTCAGACAGCCTTTTTCTTCTTCTTTACCTAACCACATGATCTAGAAATATGTGAAATATTTAGAATTTAAAAATTCTCTTAAAAGTCTACGTGATGCGTGATAAAAAACATTCAGCTTTAATACGATTTAAATAAATCTAGAAAGAAATCTCTAAAAGTAGTAATTTATACAGAAAGCTTGCAATGAGCAGCAAATTAGTGCACCCAGTCATTCCTTTCTCACGTGTTGAAACAACGTAATATCGGCAATTTGGTAACGGAGTAAAGAGAACATGGAATGAACACGCTCCAAATCGATATTTATGATTTAATTATCGCAAGTTGTTATTTCGTTATTTCCGTCGTGGTAGTACCAGCACGTGCGTTCTGCCTACGCACCCCTTTCAGCAAGCGTGCAGAAAATTGAGGATAACATGTGTCAAGTAGCTCTATGCTCAAATGTTCTTCAAAGGAATAAGTCTGAGTGGCTTAAAAGTTAATTTAATTTAATTAATTTTCTCAAAATTATATAACGTTTATGAATAAATTAAAAATAATTTTCTTAAATTCTTTTTAGAAAATTCTAATAATTTAGAAAATCAAAGGATAATATTTTAAAATATTACTTTAATAAGCGGTAGGAAACATAAAGTCCTTTTGTGATTTTGCCGATTACACATATGTAGCATTTGGCCCTAGGTGGTAATTTTCTTAATTTTCTCTTATAAATTACACCCCATGGGGTTACGCGCAAGCAGACGGCAAAAACGTTCCTTTGACGGCGTCGGCGGCAATCTCTGTTATTATGTACAACACAACAGAAGAACATATGTACAATCAGCAACATGTTTCGTGTCAAAAATTTCTAGTTTAGAACAACGCTTAATTTTAACCTAGTTTCATTTGATAAATTTTCGCGTTTTAATCATTGCACTGAACAATTTTATAAATTTATATAATGTTATACAATTTATTTTATCAAAGCTCTAGAATTAATTAGTGGGATATTTATTGATGAAAAAGTAAAACAAGAAAAAAAATTTGACCGGGGCAATTTTCATATTTATAAATTGCCACGATTCTCGTTTCGCTTGGTTTGGACATAGTGCATGAGGAGTTTTCATGGTTTCCACGAAACCTAACCTAACCTATCCAAACCTAACCTAACCTAGTTTCATTTGATAAATTTTCGCGTTTTAATCATTGCACTGAACAATTTTATAAATTTATAAAATGTTATACAATTTATTTTATCAAAGCTCTAGAATTAATTAGTGGCATATTTATTGATGAAAAAATAAAACAAGTAAAAAAATTACCGTGGCAATTTATAAATATGAAAATTGCCACTATTCTCGTTTCGCTTGGTTTGGACATAGTGCATGAGGAGTTTTCATGGTTTCCACGAAAGGCACTCGACAAAATGAGAGCGACTCGCGCTCAGCACTGAAATGCCATCATCAAGCGAGAGCATCAGCAATCGACTTCCGATACGACCCTAGCGACTGCTATGCTCCACATTGCTACCAATTTGAGTCATTTCAGCCTCAATTGCGAAATTGTCTTTCAACGACAACGTTAATGTTCGAAAGCATAAAGCTTTAAAGCTTCTCAGGTTACTAATTTTTATATTGTCCTAATTTCGTTGTTTTATATTTGTTTCACTAAAAGCTCTTGAAAATTAATATCTACATTTTTGTAATAACTAGAAATGTGGTAATACAATCTACAGAGTGTGGTTACTATACAAAATCCGAAAATCCGTTTGTTCAGTTAACCCCTTCCGCAAATAATGGTATAGTCTCGCACACACGCTATGTTTTTTTATCCAACAAAAAGAACCCCAATAAAAAATGCAAAACTGGTTGAAATAATGTCAATACAAATAGCTACACAGAAGAGAATTTAATATAACATAAAATGTTCCTTTAAATACTAAGAAGTATGTATAATAATTACAATGTAATAAAAAGCTACATTTCTCTAAGTCATGAAAATAAAATCATTATCTCTGATTACGATAAGATTATAGCAAATTTGTAATAACTCCATAATATAAGTTCCAGACAAAAGTGGGAATGCGTGTGTGCGTCCAGGTCAAGATTTATCGATCTGCACTAAGCTTACAAATATTTGTAATCTATGTGTGTAGAGTAGAGTGGTATATAAGTTAGAAAAGGGCCTGAACAAGTGGAAATAATTTGGCACGTATGCGGCACTCTGCCGCATACGCATTCCAGAATGGTGAACGCGGGACATGTCAGCGAAAATGAAATAACGTGAAAGTGTGAGAACTGCGCGAAAGTATTGCAGGCGAATCACGCCGGCATGCGACAGTTTCACTATCAAGTGAAAAGCGCGAAATAAAAGACAGACAAACGGAAAGAACACAAAGCCGGAAGGACAAAAGAAACAAATCGTCACATGCGCTCACGGTACGTTTGCGACGCATAGACTAAATGCTCGCGTACCATGTCGAAAGAGGAATAAATTTTTTCCGGCAAATTAAAAAATTATCATTCGCGTGCTTTTGTGCTTTAAGGCAAATGAGAGCAGGGCTGAAAAAGAAGTGGAAAGCGTAAAGGAAGCAGCTGAAATATCTCAAGAGCCAACAAAAAATATATTTGCTTGAGCGTTGCAAGATGTGGTAAGAAATAAAGGAGAGAAGGGAAGATAACCACAAAGAAGAAACATTGACTTAAAAAATTATTTTTGGAAAATACAGTTTGTTGCTATCCCCAAAAATTTTATTTTCTGAAAAATTAAATTTTCCGAAATTGAAAAAATCTTATCTTGGAAAATAAAATAAATTTATTAAATTTATAAGTCTAAGATTATAAAAAACCAACTGATTTCTATATTCTCAGCACATTGTATATAATTTAATTTCACAAGACTTTTCTATAAGACCAGGAGTAGGGAGACAACAATTTAAAAGTCGTTACCGTAGGATTGCCAGGACACATTAGACACAACTGCTGTTCCGTTGTTGCAGTAGGAAAGCAACACAGCATGCCCCAACATCGATCTTCTCAAAAACGAATTATATCTGAGTCTTCTCCTTTGCCATAGCAAGTTTCACCCTCTCATGAAGAATACAACATTGCAGAAGAGAGCATAAGTTGTATCTGTTGTCTATTCGCAGCTTCAGGGATGTTGCGTTATGCCATCATCACGATCGTGACGACGTTGGCGTCCTAATACGTTTTCCTTTCCGCCCGCATCGTAATTCGACCATCTTTTTTGCCCCGGTTTTGAACATCTAGAATGTAGAAGGGCGCTAAAGCGTTATGCGATCCTCGCGGGCATTCATATATGCTATTTCTATGCATAGCACTTGGAGAAACATACTAGCATGGGCCTTAATCGCTGCTCGTGAAATTTTTTTCGCATAAAAGTGCCATATATACTTGGCGTTTAGCATCCATTATGATACTATGGCGATCGTACCAAAAAATGTTTAAAATGTAAGAAAGTAGATAAACCAATTTTATTGGTATAAGGGTTGTTTAACAAAATATAATAAAATTTGATATAATTATTGATGTAATTTAATCCTGTTGGTGGTGGTAAAAATTAATTAAATAATAAAAATTTATTTAGCAAATAATTTTGTTTTTGGAATAAAATATTTCAAACGCAAAATTTTCTGGGGAAATAAATAAATGTGAAAAGACAGTTTCAAAGACCATTTTAATTTCCTCTTCTTCCATTTTTAATTTCCTCGCGTTCCATTTACCTTCTCTCTTTTTTAGAGCGTGTCGTTTTGCTCGCTTTTCAATGCGAACTTAATTCTAAGCGTAGAAACGAGACTGTTGTATAATTTAATTGCACGATTAAAGTGCCCCTATAGCAATTCTATTATTCTATTAATGTGTCGGCATCACCGCTATCGTGTGAGTGCACGTAGATAATGCGAATGCTTCCGTGTGATGAATCGGATCCGGTTGCTTTGCGACGCCTCGACACTTGTCAATTCAATGAAAAGCGGAAGGTGCAAGTTTAGAGCTTCCTGTGTCGTTTATTATTTCTTATCAATTTTTTAACGAGACGAAAAACTTTTAATATTTGTAACAATTGCTGTCTTATATCAATTTGGAAAACGCCAGCAAGTTTATTTCAATTTTGTTGCCCATTTTTCTATTTCCTCTCACCTTTGAATGGTATCTTTTAAAAGTTGCATGCGAACTAAAAGTTTTCGCTATGAAAAGTTGGAGAAGTTTGGTTCGTCAGGCTTGTCTTTCTATTAGGTTCGTTTAGCTTAATACGCGTGTACATGCACATCGACATGTGGTGGTTAGTGGATATCATGGATGTTCACAGATGCTAGAGATTCTGGGAAGGAGGGAAAAGGATACAAGAACATTTCGGGTCGACGGGTATAATTCCAGATGATTATCGAATTTGCTCAGGTGTTCACGTGCTCGCTCGAGCTTTCGAGCTTCCGAATCCAGGGATAAGGGAGAGAAAGGCGAAAGAGCGAACGAACGGCAGCTGTCTATCTGGGTGGAGCAGCGGATTATCGATTCGTTATCGAAATTTTCCAAACGCCGCAATGGCATATATTTTAATGCCAGGTGTGCATCAAAATTTCAATTTTTATGTATGCTTGATTAATTTTTCTCCGCACTTTTCGCATGTCTATTATGACGTTAGGTACAGAACGTACAAATTAAACTTGTTCAAAAAAAAAACTGCATATTAAGAAATAAAATTGGAAAATAAAAGGAAATCGTTCACTTCTCGTGAACATAAAATTCTTTCTTACTATGTAAGCTTTTAATGCCTTCGGGGCTAATTAAACTAGAACTAAAGCCATTTATGGTTCATTTCCACCTATTGCAACTCGCACAGCTGCCTAAAGTGAAATAACACGTGAAGAAAGAAAATCTACTGGAAGTTTTCATTGCTGTAAGTAGTTAGTTCTTTGAAATTGCACGGAAACTCATTTTTATTTCATATTAATTCCTACAATTTGCCAAGTATTGAGCATCAAAGCTTATTCTATATAATTATAGCCTAAAATGGGCAAGCTTCGCTCTTAAATTGGTTGAAATATCTCGACAAATGGGAGGATTATAGTTTAGTTATACTTAAAAGTAAATAGGACTTTGCTATTTTCAGGTTTAAGAATTTAAGGGAAGTAAAGTATATCTTAAGCTATAATATTATTTTACTGTTGTTTTAAGAGGATAGTAAAAGTACATTTAAGACTTTAAAGAAATAAATTTAAATTTTTCTTAGTGGAAAATTAAGGACAAATTAAAATAGTATTAAAATATTTTTGTATTTTGAAGAACTTATACAATTGTTACAATTACTAATTATTAATAATGTTTTTCGAAACAAAAAAGGTTTTATTCCAAAACACAACTGATCTTTTGTTAAATTTAAAAGCTCTTTACAATTAGCTTAGTCCTTTGTTTAATAAACAAAAATAAATTGGATCAC
>JASKGN010014666.1:0-10289 GCA_030556245.1 Falagria sp. GC000072 | reverse complement strand
AGGGCTCAAAACTTTTGAAAATGATAGTAGATGAGTTTGCAACTCGAAATTCTATTAGAGTAAAATACATAGTGGTGTGATGTTTCCTGACACAAAAGGCTACACTTGGCCATGCCTTCAATAACAAAAATCACAGCGTGCTTTAGAAGCGACTATATGGATTTTGTGGGGCTGCTAATACTAATTGCGACTAAATTTTATTGCAAAAGTTTTGCTATAAACATGTCCATATTTATTTTAATTTAACTATATTTCTTTTTAAACTAAATTTCTTATGATAGCTAGAAATTTGTGCCCCCTGCAAAAATCAATAAGGGCCCCACCGCCTCCACCAGATATTTCAATAATAAGAATTTAGATTTTTTTTTGTGCTGAACCGCAATTTCATCCAATCTTGTCCTGTTGTCTTTGTTATACCATAAAACCTGTAATTTATCAATATCTGCAAAAAAATAAAAAATAAAACTCATAGTTTATTTTTAGACAATTTATTTAAATTTTTAGATTCCAAATATAAAATTACTAGTAATATAATAAGTCGAAAGTACATTTTTCAATTTTCATTTGCCGAAAACATAATTTGGAGCTTTTCCATATATTAATAATTCAAGGAATCGTCACTAAACTCTTCTTCTTCAATTTTTCTGGCTTTGGCCTTCTTCTTAACTAAATTTCTGACTGTCTTGACTTTTCGATTGACTTTGGTAAGCGACACCTTCTCTACTCGACCTCTTCTTTCTCTCGGGGGTTTCCTTTGCAGCGCAAACACGTATTCCAACCCTTTCCTCAATGCCCATTGAAAGCCTCTGCGTGCGTTACTGGTAATATATCTTATCGTAAAAATTGAGTTGTCATCTTGAAGAGTTGTTACTGACGACCTTGAAGATATGGTAGATCCAGAGATATCATCATCAAACCGCGCCATGGTAAATACTTTTTTTTGATATAATTTTTCTCAGGTTTATGCAATACAAAAATTTTTAATTGGAGCTCTGAAAATATGTGTCGTTCAAAACGATAGAATTTAATTAATGACAAGTTTATATGGTGACTATAGGGACGTTGTTTCATTATTTTGAAAATCAACGCCATCTTTGTTATCGGTTACTTGCCATTCGAGGGTGAAATGAAAATTTTGTTCTTAGAAACTGTCAAAATTTTTTAATGTTATTATTATGACGGATAATTTATTGATAGTTTAATAATGAATAATTATAAATACAAATAATGGTAACAATCCTAAAACTAATTACAAAAAAAGTGACATTTATTGCTCTTTATAGATATCAGCACCTTAGTGATGAACTGTGTTAAGTTTATTGGTTACAAATTCAAAATTTCACAAGTTTTGAACTCGTGACATCAGCATATTTGTTTCGTGTGACGTCATGCATAAACTGTCAAATCAAATAATATGAATTATGACGTCATGCATTCTGATACTTTCACATCATTCCAAAAACAAAAGAAGCTAAATAATCTAACTAAAAATTGTTGTTGTAATTTTACAAAAAAACAAAACTTAAAATATTTGATTATCATAACTTAACACAGTTCATCTCTTAATTACCAATAAATTTCTTAAATTTAATTTACTTAAATTAAACAATTAAACCTCAGTACCATTCATAGCAGCCGTCATTTTTTGCAAATCCAAATGTTCCATAGCTTTACGAATTTCCTTCATTGCTTTCTGTTTAGAATTTTCCAATTGTTGATGCCCATTGGATTCAATAAGATCCACCTGCATCAAATGTGATTGTAACGCATCTTTCAGAACCTTAAATTCAGGATTTTGCGAATCCCATTCGGAAGCTTCGTTAATTTCAGTTCTTAAAATCTCCAAATGCATCATAACATTTTCAATAGTCATCAAGTGCTCATGAAGCTTGTGTTCGTCAGAAACTTCCGTTTTGGAAGCATGCTTGTGCATCTTGCCCAGTTTAAAACGAACTTCTTGCACTTGTTGTAAAATATTAATGCGGAATGCTTCTTCTTCGGAGGGACATTGTCCTTTAAGGTTTTCAATTTTGATGTATAAATCAATAAGTCGTTCGTCAAGTTCTTCAAACTTTTGTTTATCACTTGGCTGAAGTTTTTCCACCGCATATTTCAAAGTCATCACTTCAAAATTCAAGTTTTCCAAAACGGGGAGTATTTCAAACTGTTGAGATGTTGTTTTCTTTAATTGCGGTTTAAATGTTGATAATACTGGTGGGACAAAAGTAGCTCTGACATCTTGGAATTCTGCGGGATAAATTGAAAAATCTGGACAACTCTTATTGCTTTTCATAGGTGGCTTTGTGATTTCTTCTTCTTCTTGAATGTAGACTTGATCAATAGCATTCTCATGTGAATTATGTTTTGCAAAGTAAACTTTCACTTCGGCTTCTTGCAATTGATTATTGTTTTCAATTAGTTTAGTTGTGACTAATTGGCATTCGTTTTTATTAAGCAGTTGTTGTAATCCTTGTTGAATTTCATTTAGTATAGCATAGACTTGATTGGCTTCTTTAACTTTACCATTATTTAACCAAGTCGCAATCTTCTGATATTGAATGTGAAAGATTTCAACCATACTAAGAATTTTATTTTTACTTAACGATCCTCTTGTTTTATCCATACATCTGTGATTCATTTGTTTCAAAGTAGCTGATATTGTACCAATAATCTCTTCACGTTGTTCAATTAAAGTTTTATCTTCAATTCTACCAACATCATCCCAGAGTTTCATTAAATTCTGAACTAGGGAATTATAAGCTTCGGAATCTTTTTCGCCGTCAAACTTTTGGCATTCGGATTGTAATGATAACACTTTCCCTTGAATCATAGCTATATCATTTTGCATATTTATTTGTTGACTTTGTCTAGTACCCAATGAATGAGGACGAGTCTGTTGCTTGTTGCGAAGTTGCGACATGACATTTCCATCGAAATCTGAAGTTGGCTTTTGTTTATCTAACAACTTCTTTTCACATTTGCGCGCCATATTCTTAGTTTCGTTTCGGAAATCTTCCAATCTGCTTTTCGGATGCACCTGAATACCATCCAGTTGTTTCATTATCACCTCCAACTGTTTGCGCAATTCGACGCTTTCGCCAGACGTATTGGAATTGTTCCTGTCGATTTTACGATCGATTCTTTCAAGTTTTCGACGTAAACTGTACAATTCATCCACGTTTTTATCACGTTGACGATTCTGGTCGTATTTTTTCACATCGGCAGCAATGATGGAACTTGACTCGATTGCTCCATGATCTAAACTGCTATCGCGAATACTGCTACGTTCTTTGTCACGCAGCTCTTCGCATTCATTCAGCATATTCAAAGCAATTCTTCTGGTACTTCCTTTTGTTGATCGCCGCAGAATTTCACGGATTTCTTTCTCGTTGCTTTCTATGACGTGTTTATATCGTCTCGTGCTATCTGGGAGGCTTTCCATCGAACGACGCAAGGCTTGCATACCTTGGGACATGTTGTTTAATTGATTCACATCATTTTTATCCAATTTTGTATTGGAATTGCCCATTTTGATTTATCTAGAAAAAACAGAAGGTTAAATCAGAGTAACTTAAGTTTTTCTTGAAGCGAATATAATATTCCAGCTTTTCTCTAAGTGTGGGTCGTCACACGGTATCGGGTCACAGAAAAAAATTTACCGGGGCACAGAAAATAATTTAGCAGGCCACAGAAAAAGATTTACCTGGCCACAGAAAATAATTTAGCAGGCCACAGAAAATAATTTAGCAGACCACAGAAAATAATTTACCTGACCACAGAAAAAAATTTACCGGGCCACAGAAAAAATTTTACCTGGCCACAGGAAATAATTCACCAGGCCCCAGAAAAAAATTTACCGGACCACAAATGTAAGTTTCTTACAGTTTTTACTCTTAAAGTTGTATACCAAAATTCCTTAAATGTCTAATTTGTAAAATTTCATCAACTGGGTCGCATACAATTTTAAACCTACTTACTGGGTGATCACAAAAAATTTAATAAGTTTCTACCGGATCCCAGTTAAAAAAGTTTTGTAATATTAGTTTGTAATATCTAAAATACTTTTGTAAAATTTAGTTCATCTTTAAAACTATCAACATTAGCCTAAATTGAGTTTGTCTAATTAAGGAGGACCAGTGACGTAATTACTGGTGATGATGATGTACCAGGGCTATAGCCAAAAGTGACCCTCTCCCAACTTTTGTCCATCATTACTCATTAGAACAATTTGGCAACCATATGTCTATTTTGTTTAGTTCCAAAAAAAAAGTCTGGGGGGAGAGCGCTTTGTATTGTGCATTTGGACCCACACAACTGTTGTTACACCTCTGAGGAGTACCAAAGTTTAATTAGAATAGTTTAATAAAATGGACTTAACACAGTTTAACCCCGTGATATTTAAATAAGTTTATAATTTTAGAGTAAATAAACAAATGAAGACCCAAGAAAAAAGTGGCAAAAGTTTACTTGGAACTTGCAAGAAATTCTATACGCTTTGAATAAAGAATAAAGGACGTGTTACTCATTAAAATTTAGAAAGAAAAAAAAACATTTTGAAGTTTAGTAAAACGCTTAATTAATTTTTCTCCTTAAGGTGAGTTAAATGAGTTTACTACAGAAACTGGTTAGGACTTTGAGTACCAATTTTTCCTATAAATTTTAATAAGTACAATCTCTGAATTGTTCAAAATATTCTATTATCTCGGTGTTTATTTACTACACATATTCTAACAACAAAACTTATTACGAACTTATTTATTCAATGACTAACATTTATAAATGAATATTACTAACATCGAAGATTTAAATCACGTTAGAAAATAAAAATAAAAATTTATTACTTTTGTACTCTGCTGCTGTCAAATTGATTGTTCACTTCCACCTTTCTCAAACTTGCTTTGTTTCTCACTTGATTCTAAGCGACTAACTGCAGAGTAATAATTTCACCGACCGTCGCCTTATAATAATTTTATCTTATCACTCACCTTATTATCTCATTAATTGGAACGTAAGTTAGTGTTGATAGTCTTTTATGAACATAATGTTAATAAAATGGAATTTTATAATCATATGAATAATTCTTTTGTCTTTCATTCTTATTGATTAGTGGCTTAGGAATTATCTGATTGTTAACTGCGATTCAAATTCAATCGAATATAAGAAATAGTTTCAATTGTTGAGCTGTTATTTGTAGAGCTGATAATACATTTATTAATACAGATACATGAAAAAATTGTATGAAAATACCTGAATGATAATGATATCATTGATTTTATATATCTATGCACTTGTAAATTCAAAGTACAATGTTTGTGTTTTTGGGCACAGGGTGTGTTAGCAATGCATTTAGAATTTATTAAAGATATTAGGAATTATTTAAAGGGAATGTTATTAAATTACAGAATGTTTGGTTTATGAAAATGTTTTATTAGATTTTTCTTTTTTCTTTTTATTAGATTTTCAGCGTGAGTTGTTTCATCAGTGACATTTCACGTTTGGTTGTTCAGCACCAAGCTTAGCCATTCCAATTACGTCACACTGAAATTAGTATAAATATTGCTAATTAAAAACTGTAATGTGAAATAACTATAAATATACATACTAATGAAGATCCTCCTCAATATGAATCACAATCTCTATTGATAAATTATTTTATTATGAATGTTCGTTTGATACAAGTTTATCGTGATTATCAGTATTTCTGTTTGCACAATCGGATCTGTTGGAATTACAATTGTTTCCACTGTAGCCACCTCTACTACAGCAGTAGTTCCAGCAATTGTTAATTTACTACTGAATAATTTGTGTATACAAGCTTTAAAGCACTGTTTCCTTCTGATTATTGGCAAAAATTTATTTGTCTGTAAGGTTGTTATAAGTTTTTACATTTCCAAATCCGAAATTTTTAAACCAATATCTTTCTAGCTTTTATTGTTAGAATATTAGAAGTTGGGGACTCTGGATTATTGCTTGCACGGAGCTAAGATGACATCTAATGGAAACACACCATAACTTTGTTATATGTATCAAAAGTTCTGGAGTTATTAATTTAAACCTAAAAATTCTGCGGAGAGAAATTCAAAAAACTTAATTTTCCAATTTTTACTGGTAAAAGATTTTTCCTTTATTATTAATACTAAATATAAAAACACAAACATTTATAAGTTCCAATTGTTTTTCTCTTAGATATATAAACACGTTCAAAAATGAACAATGTCCACGTGACCACGGAACAGTGGATATTTCTGAATACCCAATATATAAACAACAATAATTCGTTAAAATCTTAAACTTATAATTACAAATCATTAAAATATTCTTTTAAAAACATACATAGATAAAAAGCAAACAATTCCAGATTAATAAAAAATTCTTCTTGTAATTTAACAAAATCTAAATAGAAGTTACCTTGAAACTATAAACAGACTGAGTTTTATGTAAAGTCGGTGTCATGGGAACATCAGAAAAATCACTTGTTTGAGCATAATCACTGTCGCTAGAAGAATCCAGAAGTTCATCTCGAAACTGCTGAAAGGGTCTTCTTCTCTTCGTTGCAAACTCGTCATCGCCAGTTTTGTGTAAATAATCGCCCATCGATTTACTACGGTTTCGCATGACAGTAGCAGTAGTGACAAAATCCTCTTCATAGTCCTCATGAGTTGCCATAGTTGAAGTTTCATCAATGCTACGTTGCTGGTGAAAATCACGGTGATGTTTCCCATCGCAAATTTGGTCGAGAACACTTTGGGATTCTGTAGCGTAGTTAATAGCCAAAGCAACCTCGTATTTCAATTGAACCCGATCGTGCAAATCGATGAGTCGAAGTTTCTGTATGTAGCGATGAAAGGATTCCTGAAGGAAATGATATATGCGATCGTTGCGCACACCTTTGAATGTGAGCACTTCATCTCGCAATGGTTGCATTTCCTCACGCATGCGATGAATAGCAGCAAAACTTTCCTGTTCAGGTGCTAACAATGACTTCCTCTCTTTCCGTTCGGATTTCTTCTTACGACGTTTCTTAATGCTGGGTGATGCTGGTGCTGAGACAGGCAAACGTTTCTTTCGCAATTCCACTTCATATTTGTCACATAACTTCCAACATTCCGTATACATTTGTTTATATTTTGGTTTGTTCTGGACATCTTCTGCAACTGCCAATAAATCTCTTTTGTTAGTTGCGATTAGTTGTTTCACAATGTCGTATTCATCGTCTGGAAGATAATCAGGTTGTAGTTTATGTTCGATCAAATCAAAATTATGCTGAAGGACTCCATAGAATTTTCTTCTGGATTTTCTACGAGGAGCGTTTGCTGCTAGTTCTTTTGTATGACCGGCACCCATGACTATAAACACACGAATATAGAATCTAAATGACTTAAATGAGGTTGCAGAGAAGTGAGGTGTTCTATCTAACTAGATAACAGCGTCGTAATTATCTAATCTAAACATTTTATCAGTTGTTTGTTAAATTCATTTCGTGAATGTTGTGAGTTCATTGGTTAGGAATCTGGAATTAGAGCGAAATTAGTATGTAACCACAGATAATAATCAATAAATTCTATCAACTCACTAATTTACTGGACTGAGCTTTTGATGAGTCCAGATCATTGTTGGTAATTTGAGTATCACCAGTTGTGTGATTATTTGATGATTTCTGTAATATGGAACTTTTGGACCAAGGTGTGCGCATTTGTGCTTCCCACATTGTAAATTCTTCGACTTTGGCATCGAAACTTGGTGTTAATATGGAATATTGACGGGGGTTAGTAAATCTCATTTGGTTAGTGGTTATTACAGCTGGAAATAAAGTGTAATTTTACGATTATGCAAAGAAATTATTTTTATAAGTTAGTTTTACTTTCTACACCTCTTTCGGTAAGTGAAACTTTACCTCCCTAGGGTTGTAAGTAAAAAAAATCAAGAAAAGACCTAAAGATGGCGCTGCACTTTACAAATAAAATTAAAAGTTCAGAAGAGATTTTGGTTGCCTATATTAAAAATAAAGGCAGCAAAATTATAAATGCAATACAGAGGGGAAAGTCTTGTTTCTGGCTTCAGACCAAGCGGCCATTTTGTCTTCAGCTTCGAATTAAATATTAATAATTCTAAAGCGTTATTCTAATAAAATACTTACACTTAGCTTTTCCTTTTGTAATTTTTTCCATTTTATTGTCTTCGCTATTATCTCCATTAGTCTCTTCATCAATTGGACAAAAAACTTTATTCGGAGATATGTCCACTTCCATCTCCATACAAGTAGTTTCAATTTGTACCAAATGATCTTCGATTTTAGCCAAGTAATCTAAAATAGCGTTGTAATGATGTTGTAGATCTTCAGCAGACTGTAATACTTTCGACTTTTCCATCCGGCCTTTGAAATTATTAACTTTATCTGCAAAGTTCCTGTATGTTTCTTGAACAGAACTTTGGAACATCTTTTTCTCCATTGTCGATTCGTTCGACTACTATGGCACGTTTAGTAAAATAAATCTACACTACACTTATCAATTTCCAGAGTATTAATCATATTTGAGAGTTGATAAATTGAAATTGATAAGGACTTAAACTGCTGACTAAGTGATTACTTTATAATCATAAAAACTGATTGATTGCATTTATTGTTCCAGCTCACAACTATCTGCTAGCCGAATTGACCAGCGAGCATCATGTGCAGGATTAGAAGATGCACAACGTGCAAAGAGAAAACAACCACCACCACTATTACGATCGAGAACATTACCCGCAATTATTGTCCCAGGAGTCAGTATTCTGCAGGCACAAATTGGTAACATAAAACCTTCGAAAGGTAGATTAATGTCTGATGTCTGTGCGTGTCGATGGGCGAATGCGTTGTGTAACTAGTCCAATTTGCTAAATCTCATTTGTTGACTTGACTCTGTGTAACATTGCTTGTCTGCAGATGTGGTGCAGCCGGCAAAATCGCGCTATTCATCTCGCACGTCTTTCACGCGCGCTGAGGAATCGCCGCCATTGTCATTGGAAGCTCGCCGCAAATCAGCAGTGTCAAAGCTATGCGTCGCCGGCGGTAACTTCGGACCCGAACGAGCTTTAGATGGCGGTCCATTGCTGCGAATTCCAACATTCCCTTTGACTCGAGCGAAAACCCCCAGTCCCAACAGTGGCAATGCATTCAACCGTCTTTCCAAGTTACTTATCACCCCCAAGAATCACATCCCTGTCGACGACACGAATGTCATTCGACGTCTCAGTTGGGAACGGTATGTCCGGCACGAAGCGGCGGGTTCATGATTTGTGCAAATATGAATTTTGAATCGTTTCTGTTCGCAGGAAGGAACAGAATTCAAGTCGATTGCCGCGTTCGGCGAGCATCGATTCGATGGTGGAGACCGTTTGGGCGGAAAGCTTCGTTGATCAGCATCATCATTTGCCTCATTCAAGTAAACACTTGCATCGCTCGCCTGTTGACAAACGATCCTCGGTTTCCTCTCGTGCTTCGGATCGTACTTTGGCTTTAGTTTCTCCATCCGTTGGCAGACGTCTTAAAGGACAACGTAGTTTGACTGGTGAGTTTGTTTGGATTTACACTTTGTATAGGGTTTTGCGAAATGTCTAGGGACTGCTCTATAACTATATTATCAGTTTGTTTGGAAAAAATCTGTAAGCTCATGAAGTTTGCAGAGATGTTCAAAGGTAGTGTCCAAAATTTCTGAAAGTTTTTGGGCCGTCCTGAGATTTTTGAAAAACCCTGTATATTCAATTTGTTGTCTTGAGGTCTTTTCATTTTGCCCATATACTGAAATTTTCAACATTTTATTTGTCGCCAACTTTATTCCTCTAAGAGTTGAAGAAAGGGGTGGGGGAAGGGTTCCTGCAAATTTTGGAAGGAGTGGTCTAAAAGAAATATAAAGTCAACCCTGAATATAGCCAGAATTAGTAAGGGCAATTATAGCAGGTAATTTGTATATTATCAGTTAGTTTGGAACAACTCTTAAAAATCTGTAAGCTCAGGAAGTTTGCAGAGATGTTCAAAAGTAGTGTCCAAAATTACCGAAAGTTTTTGGGCCGTCCTGAGATTTTTGAAAAACTCTGTATATTCAATTTGTTGCCTTGAGGTCTTTTCATTTTGCCCATATACTAAATCCACCTCTGAAATTTTCAAAATTTATTTGTCACCAACTTTGTTGAAATGAGAGGTGGGGGAAAGATTCCTGCAAATTTTGGAAGGAGAAGTCGAAAAGAAATATAAAGTCAACCCTGAATATAGCCAGAATTAGTAAGTGCAATAATAGCAGGTAATTTTTCAG
>JASKGN010014624.1:0-11009 GCA_030556245.1 Falagria sp. GC000072 | reverse complement strand
TCATACCCAACAACACCACCAGCAGGTCCAGATAAAACAGCACGAGATCCATTAAAAGATCCCATTGGAGTTAATCCACCATCACTTTGCATAAACAAAACATTCGTGCCGCTTAATTCATTTTTAAATCCCCTTGTAAAACCTTTCAAGTACTTTTTAATATGTGGTGTTAAATAAGCATCAGCACAAGCAGTAAATCCTCGTGGAACTAAGCGTACCATCGGCATAATTTCATGTGATAATGAAACATGCTCAAAACCAAGTTCCTTTGCAATTTGGCCAATCTGAAGTTCATGTTCAGAAACTGCATAACTATGAGCTAATGCCACAGCAACACTTTTAATTCCTTTATTTTTCAATTGACCTAATTCTTTTTTAAGATTATTTTCATTTAGTTCTTTAACTATAAGAAAAGTTTCTCCTGTGTTGCCTTTAACTTTTCTACAATTTTGGATTATTGATTCCAGTTTGCATTTTTCAGGTAGTTCTGGAATTATTCGACAATCAGCTTCAATTACAGTTTTATAAAGTAATTCAGGTCGTTGAATTTCCTAAAAGGATTTAAAAAGATAAAATTATTAGAATTTGGTTGGTTTTTTTGGAAATTTAAGTTACCAAGTCAAAAATTTTTGGTCGTGCTTGATTTCCTATGAATAGTATATCTTTAAAGTTTAAGTTTGTTACGAATCCCATTGGTTCTCCTTTACGTTCTAAAAGTGCATTTGTTGCTACGGTGGTTCCCATACGAACCCATTCAATTTGGGAGTTATCAACAAGACCATTTGGATCTACTGCTTTGCCTGTTTCCTAGAATAAAATTTGAAGGTTTTATAATAACATAAAAAAGATTTTATTGAAAGTAGACTGTGTATAATGGACATTATACACAGTAAGGCGTGTATAATGACCATTATACACAGCACATTTTAAACGCTAAACTAGTATAAAAAAAATAAATAAAACATTTAAAAACATAAACCAAATAAAATTTTATTCATTCAAGAGGATAAATATGAATAAACTGTGACAATTCTTTCAATGTATAAATATCCGCATCATGATAACTAACATAAGGTCGTTTATCATATTTAATATGATATCCACCATCCCATGCATTATTAGCTCCCAATAAAAGACATTGCATCAAAGCACTTTGGCCACATTTACACATCAAATTCAAATACTTCTGAGATTGCTTTTTCTGACTCATGATCCTATGTAACCATGCTTTAATATAATAATACATTGGCATAAAAATAGTGAATCTATGTTTACAAGACTCTTTGAAAACGCTCAAGAGTTTATGTATCCGTTTGGTTTCTAAATCATTCTTCTTGTGGTAATTATTCAAGTAGATCAAAATGTGAGCTTCAATTGCAAAAATCATCACCACCATATGTAAAGAAAGCTTGACAACTTGTGAATTCCAAATTATATCATATTGCCAATCTTCAGCTCTGCTAAATTTCCCTAGTCTTAGGAAATGTATATGGACCAAAACAAACAAAATTTCGTAGATTTTCTTGGACTTTTCTTCTCCTGATTTTAAATCTTTTGCAAACAGAATGACTTTATCAAGATCCTCAACTATAAATCCCGTTGCGAGATATAAGAAAAATGAACTTATGTAATAATATACAATCACTGTTTTAGGAGCATTATACATTCGTCTTTTGTAAATTGCCAAAACATCTCCAGCATCTCGGATTCGACCTTCGATTATAAGCAGGATTGGTAAATGGAAAAACAAACGACAGTCAAAGACGAAAAAGTCCATTTTTATGTACAAATCT
Organism: Falagria sp. GC000072; assembly: GCA_030556245.1. NCBI lineage: Eukaryota > Metazoa > Arthropoda > Insecta > Coleoptera > Staphylinidae > Falagria > Falagria sp. GC000072. The sequence continues at coordinate 9,216 of JASKGN010014624.1, read as the reverse complement.
AAAAGTCTATAACCCAAGCGAATTCCTTTTACAATTTGGCCAGATTTATAATAAGATTCCAATAAAGTTTCTATCAAACTTAATAGAGCATTCAAAGTGTGAACATCAGGACTGTGAAATTGATAAGCTATTTCATGGAAGACATATTTCTGAATCTTTTCTAAAGTTCCACTGGTATCTCCATAAGAATATATGTCAACTATATTACAATAAACTTCCAATAACAAAGCACAATTCGGATTGACACTTTTCAAACAATACAAACTATGCATTGCTGCATTCTTTGCTAGATTCCATTTTCCTTCCAATGCAAATAACTTCGCACAATAAGCTAAAGCATTTCCAAAATCGAATTGGAAGATGTTATTACTATGAGGCTTAATGTAAATTCTCTTAATATTCACTAAAAATGATTTTCTTATAAGTTCTGAACAGATTCCATATTCTAATGCCAAACTTGGAACGTTATATTGTCTCAATGCAATTGTCAAATGTTTCTTTGCGATTTGCACTTGTCCTAATGCAAGATGTGCTTGAGTTAAACCAATTTCTGTCCGGCCTAGAATAAATACTTTGAAACGTTTGGTCACTGTATCCATCCCACTTGAATTTGAATAAATCAAACATAATTCTACAGCTTCACGAAGAAATCTAATGGCATTAGTGTAATCGCGAACAGATAACAAAACAAATCCATATTGCATTGTGAAATAAACCAATTTTCCGGAATGTTTACCCTGTTCAGCATGATATCTCAAATCTTGTAAAACTCGCACCCAAATATCAAAACAACTACATCGAGTCATATCATAATGAGGTCTTCTTGTTATATCTCCAGGTTTAGTAATAGCACGAGTACCAAACATTGTATGTCTAACGACACTTTTCAAATCGTCATGTTCTTCGTTTGGAATTTTGGAATCAGTGAATTTGCGTTTGGGATCGTAACAATATTCCATGATAGTTTTATAACTTGTCATTTGCATTATGTAAGTAATTGGTTGTCGTGTACACACTGGACACATATGTTGACCATACTCAATAATTTCAGTACACAATAAATGCAATTCTTTCTTTTGATTGCCAGGAAGCAAATCATAAGCTGCATCCCGAATGCTTTTGTTTTTGAAATGTATGATTTTACAATATGCATATTTTGGCAAGTCCATTGCTTCAAGTGCATCTTGATCGAAATAACAACTACAACAAAATTTCGAAACTGCATCGAGTTCAAGTCCATTTACAAATTTCGAGCCACATTCGAAAACTTCTTCTTCGTATAATTGCTTGATTACTGTTGCTAATTGTTCTTCTGGTGGGTTTTGCATAATTACTGTTAACAACGATCTGTTGAATGTGACTCCTAAAACTGAGGCAGTTTTTATAATTAATTGTTGGTATGGTGTAAAAGAATCAAATAAATCCATTGAAATTGCTTGCAGAGTTAATTCTTGACCCATGGATTTGTATTTTTCAGAAAACGTTACTATTGCTATGATGTCAGTAGAGTTATCATCGACTTCATTTGGGAAGATATATCTGTTTATATCTTTTTCTGATCGATTTATTAATTGCAATTGTACCGATCCATTATTTACTAAACGCAATATAAAACTTTCGATGTATCCTGGTTTCCCTTCACAACAACGATCAAGGAAATATTCTAAATGATGAGGAATTCCTACAGCGTTCAAGATAATACATGCTAGACTTGCGATATAACGAGATTTTAATGGATCAACTGTAATTGTCATAATGGATTCATTTAATCCAATAATATCCATAATATGTCTCGGCATATCTTCAAAACTTGCAGTGGCAAAAAGTTTGATTAAACCTTCATTCAAAACAATCTCAATGATTTCTAAACTTTGCGGATCGATATACTCAATGTTATCTAAGAAAATTAATGTGCCAACTTCATAATTGAATTCGACAAGAGTTCGAAATGTGTTGAGTATTTGATATTTAAATAACGCCACATCTTCTTTTGGAAATACCAATTCTCCTCTTCCAGGAATTGGTATATGTCTTGGAAGATCAGGAATTGATTGCATATCGCGTTTAATTCTTCCAAGTTGATCATAAATCTTATCATAAAGCAATGAGATTGTATGATAAGGAACTGCAGATTTCATATGCAATTCTAAAGAAATTATACTCAATTCCGTTTCGCGTCTTAATGCTTGAATCGATTGTAATAAAATAGCAGTTTTTCCAATTTTACTTGGTCCGTAAAACAACAATCCATTAAAATCACAAAAGTAACTATTATCGTCTTTCATAATCACTGATCTTATCATATTAAATTCTTTAACTCTTCCAATAAATGTCATTTTCTGATCAGCATTCTCAACAGAATCTTCAAAATCCTCATTGTATTCAAAAATATTCCCCGAATCTTCAATACCTTTCAATTTAATAGCGCTCTGTAATTGGAAATAAAAAGACGCTAGTTTTGAATGTCGAAATGTTTTATAATCGCATGTAATTTTCGATGGATAAGCACACATAATTCTTGCAGCTTTATTAACTTCAGTACCAATTACTGAAAATTCTCTGCGGAATGGATGTCCAACTACTCCACAATAAACAAGTCCTTGTGTAATGCCAATAGAACACGTTCTAATATTGGATACACTTTCGAGGATTAATTTTCTTATATTGAAGCCTGTTCGAAGAGCATGTTGGCTTTCCATTTCATGTCTTACACCTCGTAAACCATACAATACCAAAATCATAAAGTCTTTATCAAATAGAGAAACTTTGTTAACTACTCCTAATGATTCCGAGACAAAGTGATAAACTATATTATAAGCATTATGACACATTTCTATAACAACTGTGGGATCAGTAACAATCGGTACGATATTAATAAATTGAACTGTAATTTCGCGCATTTCCGTGAGATATTCCACCGGTTGATTTTCATCGATTTGATCTTGTACAGGCTTAATTACAAAAGGTCTTAATTCATCTATAACCCAACGTTTGGGAGTTAATTTAATTTGTTTTCTGATAGGTAAAGAATTTATAAAAATCTCATTCAGTTTAGACATGGTATGATTCCATTCGAAAGTTTTCTTCACATGAATACAATTTCGATGGTTCAAATGTTTGGCGATTAGTTTCACTGCTTTCGCAGTGAGTTCTTTAAAATACAACTCTTTGGCTTCTTCATTCTTTTGATAAAATGTCTCTTTAATTTTAACATTGCCATTTGTTGTGATTGTAGCCATATATCGATCATGCATCATATGTGTCCATGCTGTAGGTGCAATTACAACATCTCCACTTACACTTGCATGTTCTGCATCTTTCACATCATAAATTGCAGAACCAACAAGAATGTAATATTTACTTCCTCGAGAACCAATTACTGAGAATGACATATTGCCACAAGATATTGCGAGTTTTACTTTTAGCATCACATTGACTTCCGTTTCGAAAATTCCTAAATTTTTTTGAATTACTAATGCACATTCAACTACTTCATGTAATACTTCACAAGCTGATTCTCCTTGTTTAACTTTCCATAAGCAAAGTAATGCGTCTCCAGAAAATTTTAAAATGTCACCACCAAAGAAATGAATTACTTCAATAATTGCTCCAATGTATGCATTTAAAGTAGCTGTTAATCTATAAATACCACCTTTACCAGTTTTATTGTATTTTTCAGTTAAGGGTGTAAATCCTGACACGTCTGCAAATAATAAAACTCCTACGAAATCTCTTTGTTTTGTATCAATGCCATAACTTAAGATTTCATTGGGAACAAATGTTGCTAAGACTTCTAATTGTCTTCTTAATTGTATTAATTCAAGTAGTTTTATTGTGGCGGTATTTTGTTCTAATGTATTTATTGTAACTGGTGAATCTCTTGAAATTATTCTGGAGAAACTAATTGCATCTAATTGTTTCTTGCTAGTTGAGTTAGCATCCATTATAATTATTTAAAAGTATTTTTTATTGGGTTTAAATAAAAAAATTGATGTATATGATGATGAAAAACTTATAAATTGACTTTGAATAATTATATTGTTATGATATGACAAATGGTTCCTATAGTAAATATTTTTTTCTTTTAGAATTATTTTGTTTGACTTTCTAAAGTTCGTTTAAAATTTCAAACATAAATATTTTCTCACCTGTTGAAGAATTCTTCGTATGCCTTCAGTTGGTGCATCTTTATAATGAGAGGGATACTCTGATAATAATTTATGAACAACAATTTTGCCATTTGGACATCGTGCAAAAACATCAGTAAATGTCCCACCGCGATCGATTGCAAATTGAAACTTTCCTGAAGGAGTCTAGAAAAATTCAAATTTTAATATTTATTTAAAATACAATTAATAACAAAAATAATACATTGGTACTTAAATGGCGTAGAAAAAATTGCTGAATATACTTAAACAATTTCAATTGTTTATTATGTTTGTAAAGATTTAAATAAGTTGAAAGCATAATACTAATTTTATTGCAATAAATTGAGTTTTACTTTGTACAAAATAAAAGTTATTGATATATTTATGTTATAAATATAGAAAAGTAACAGATAGAACTAGAACAAAGTCCGATATATTTAAAACAATCTTACTAAACTTAACTTTAATGAGGCCAAGCATTTCTCATTTGTATTTAATGAAATATATGCAATAAAAATATTTAAATCTAGCTTGAGTTTAATATTTAATTTTTATTTCTTAAAATATTTAAAGTGGCATTACACTTTTATCAAAAATCTATAACGATAACAAATATAAATAAATAAAATCAAACACATGAAAGGTTTATGTAATATTCAGATTTACATTATTTACACTGCCTCCAATCCACGCTATGCCAACGAGTTCAAAATATAGGACAAATATCGATTTCTAAAACTAGATTATTCTAACAATTTGTATTACTAACCTCCTCCATGTAATATTCCTGTTTTCCCATTATGCACAACTAATATTATAGTATTTCTATGAAAATCACGAGTGTTTCAAATACTGATTAGCTTTTTTTTAACTGCAAGTTTTTAATTTTTATGTTGTTGTCAAGGCAAGCAATGCATCTAACTTAGGCACAGTTTAACAATGTTTTATGTTCAACACAAGCTACAATTATATAAAATGATACTGATTTAATAGATAAACAAACAATGTGGAATTGCGCCTACGAATTACTTACTACTTGCTTGTCGAGTATTTTATAATTTTGTTTCGTTTCTATTATGTAACATTATCTTTAAATTAAAGATTAATTAGTTAAATGCGTTGTTACTTACATGAATTTATTTCTAACATTAGTTTATTTACATAGATAAATGTTAATACACTTGGAGTTGGAAATTTTCCAACTTGCTTGTTAAAATGTAAAAATCATACTTGAGTTTCCTATTTTGTCCTTGGAATGTTTTAATTTACAATTACAATAGATAAAACAATAATTTTTTATATATTAACTTCAAATTTATTTATTATATATATTTGAATAAAAAATTTTATAAAATGTGATACATACAAAGATTAGAACAATTTAGCCATAAAAATTTTACAATAATAACAAATAGTTTTATAATATAAATATAACATTTCTTTTATAAAACCGCGCCCAAAAATCATTATATAAATCCAACAAGAAAAATTCATAACAAAAAAAATTTAACGATTTGCTTTTATAAAATTAATCAAACCATTAGTTGAACTGTCATGAGTATCAACAGGAGTATCATTCGCTAATTCAGGTTCAATAGCCTTAGCCAATTGTTTTCCTAATTCAACACCCCACTGATCGAATGAATTAATATCCCAAATAATTCCTTGTGTAAATATCTTATGTTCATACATTGCTAAAACATTTACAAAGAATAAAATACCATAAATATGACAATATCTTAGAGAATTAAGTAAAAGTTTTTACCAATTAATGCCCCCAAAGTAAACGGTGTCACTTTTGCCATAACAATGCTATTTGTAGGACGATTTCCTTCAAATACTTTATGAGGTAAAATCTTTTCAATATCGCCATCACTCATTCCAGTTGCTTGCAATTCAGTTTTAGCTTCTTCAGTTGTTTTACCTTTCATTAATGCTTCAGTTTGTGCTAAGAAGTTAGCTAACAAAATATTATGATGACGACCGTCATTTATTGGATTGTGAGTTTGAACAGGTGCAATAAAATCAGCAGGAATTAAACGAGTTCCTTGATGAATTAATTGATAAAATGCATGTTGGCCATTTGTTCCAGGTTCACCCCATACAATAGGACCAGTATTATAATCAACAACTTTTCCTTGACGAGTTACATATTTACCATTACTTTCCATATCTCCTTGTTGAAAGTAAGCAGCAAAACGATGCAAGTATTGATCATAAGGTAACAAAACATGGGTTTCACTACCATAAAAATTTCCATACCAAATACCCAAAAGTGCCAAAATTATTGGAGCCTGAAATGAAATGTTAAAATTTAGTAATTTGTAAATTATATCAATTCAATATTCCAATTACATTTTGTTCTATTGGTGCCGTAAGATAATGCTTGTCCATGAAATGAGCACCTTCCAATAAATGTTTGAAATTTTCAAATCCAATTGAAAGACAAATACTAAGTCCGATAGCACTCCACAAGGAATAACGACCACCAACCCAATCCCAAAATTGGAACATGTGTGCAGTGTCAATACCAAATTCTTTAACTTTTACTGCATTTGTAGACAAAGCAACAAAATGTTTCTCAACAGCATTTTCCTATAAATATTTAAAAATTAATAGAGAGACAAGATTAAAATTCCTATATAATTACAGTTTTTGCAAAAGACATAAACCAGTTCTTAGCAGATTCAGCATTAGTTATAGTTTCTTGGGTAGTGAAAGTTTTAGAAGCAATAATAAAGAGAACTGTTTCTGGGTCAACTTTTTTCAAAACTTCTGCCAAATGTGTTCCATCAATGTTTGAAACAAAATGCATTTTTAATCCTTTACTGTATGGTTTCAAAGCTTCTGTTACCATTAATGGTCCTAAATCTGAACCACCAATGCCAATATTAACCACATCAGTAATTTTTTTACCAGTATACCTACAAAATATATAATATAATTTAATAAACTATATAAATTTCATTTTAAATGTACCCTTTCCATTTGCCACTTAAAACATCATTACTAAATGTTTCCATATGTTTTAACTCATGATTAACACTAGGCATGACATCTTTGCCATCCACATTGATTGGAGAATTAGATAAATTTCTCAATGCAATATGTAATACTGCTCGATTCTCAGTGAAATTAATCTTGTCACCTGTGAACATCCTCTGCCTAAATTCCTCCACTTTACGAACCTTTGCAAGGGCAAACAGTTTTTGCATAACATTGCTATCAATTCTGTTCTTGGAATAATCCAAAAGTAATGGTCCATCTTTTGGTGTATTAATGCTTAAACTAATCACAAATAATATTAGTCGATAACAAATTTAAATTCATAAAAATTGAAAGTCATTTGAAGGTCAACTAAAAAACTTTCTCGATTAGAATGGGAATCATGTAATACTAAACTACTGAAACATATTACCTGAAATTCTTGAATCTATTAACATCGCAATTGAATAAATCCTTGATTATTAAGTTATCTTTATTCTTGTTGAAGTAGTCGCAAAGATCTTTCCATGCGGAGTCGTTGCTTAAGCTATCCATGGTTGACCCGGTCACCTTTGAGACTCCGTACGGCGAGGCACAAACACATTTACTTTGTGATTTAAAATGAAACCAATCACGAAATTGTAATACGGTAAAGTAGTGGAGGTACTTTAAATGAAACCTACAACGTTCGTGGTTTAGTTTTTTGTTCCATCGTTTTCCTTGGCCAAATAAAACTTTGGTAAATAGTTGCACCAAACAAATGTTCATAATCCGAAATTTATGTTGACAAATATTTTCATTTTTCAATTGGAACCAGGAAGAGTCAAGAGATTAGTTTAATTATTTAAATATACTAAAGAGTAGATTTGTTTAAATAAACACAGTATATTTTTATTGGTCAGGTCAAAAGTAAAATATTTTCGTTTGGGTTAATACAAATACCAATAATTTCACATTTTCACTTGTCACAATGAAATTTTTAAACATTTTATGACATACAGATTAATCATTTAATTGCTACAAGGTTTATTGTTGTCTATAAAGGACTCAAGTTTACTTCCTAATATGTACAATTTTTATGCTCCTCCATTTTCAAATACTTTGTTATTTTAACTACCTTCTGTAATAAAAAAAATGAAACAAATTTTACTTAAGAAACCATTTATTTTTCAAATTATTAGCAGTAATAAAGTATAATTAAATCTTATAAATTACATCCTTTCTTATTTCTTTTCTTCAGCATATTTATAATGCAAATCCATACAATCATTGTTATCAATATGTTTCCATCCATTTTCTGTCATATGATAAACTCTAACAATACCTCCAGAATAAGCATCGCGATGAGTAGCATGATAAATAGATCGTCTACCTAAATCGTATGCTTCTTCATCAGTTAAATCCCACTTATATCCAGCATCCAAAACACCAAAAGCATAAATTGATCCAGATCCCACAGAAAATACTTTTCCTGGAGTTCTAGTACCTTCAGAATCCAAATAGTATAATTGAGGTCCCTATAAAAACAATTTTTATATTAAATTTGTATTTGTTTAATTATAATCATAATTTTCTGTTACCCTTTTGTCCCAACCAGCTAACATCATCCCCATGGATAAACCCATTCCTTTATAGTTATAAACCATGTTTGACATAAGTTTTGAAGCAGCAGCGACTGAAATGCGCTCGCGATTTCTCAATTCATACATTCTACATTGTTTAGCAAGAACACGATCCCAATATACACAATCGGCAGCTCCACCAGCAAGTGTACCTAATAAGTACTGATTGATTTCAACAATTTTTTTCATGCTTTGTGATCCAATAAATGCTCCAGCTGTTGCACGGGAATCTACTGCTAATACAACTCCACCTTTATATTGAAATCCAAGAGTTGTAGTACCATGATCAAACTTTATCTTAAGTTGTTTGCCCGATTCATCGTGATTTAATTGCGAGAGTAAACTTGTAGGCTATAAAATAAAATTTCAGTTTGATAAAAGTTCCTTTTCAATGTACAATTTAAAAAATGAGTAAAGTAATTAATATAAATCTAAATAAGTTAATATTTTGTATAAAAACT
>JASKGN010014616.1:0-10974 GCA_030556245.1 Falagria sp. GC000072 | reverse complement strand
TGCCGACAGCAGAGAATATGCCCAAATAGCAACAAAAACGCACCACCCAAATTAAACAAACCGAAAATAAACCATGAATTAGGATAATGCCACATTAAAAGTAACATTACACCTTATGAATACACTATTTACAATGAATGTAATATACTAAGCATTCAAAAATGTCTTATATCCACGTGATCACTTTTTAAACATTTTAAACACGTGACTATTACGGTCACGTGGACATTGTACATTTTTGAACGCCTAATATATATATGAATTAATGAAGGTGGGAATTGACTAGCTTACAATTAATTCAAGTTTTAAACATACCCCAGGCCAAATATGAACAATCTCAGCAATGACTGCTTTCTCTTCAGGGGATTTGTTACCAAACCAACGTTCTCGACTGCGATAAATAATACCACAATTAGAACATTCGATTTCATAGCCACTCCACATGTAGTTTAACATTCCTGTTAAGGATTCTTTTGGTACGTTGCAGGTTTTTACTTCTACTCGTAAACCATTTTTATGACATTGCTGTAATGATATAATTTTTATATTTACTAACATTTCAACATTTAGCAATGTAGTATTAACTTACTTTGCATAAATAAACACAATTTTGATACTGATGTTGAAATTTACACCTCGATGTTGACATATGAGGCTCACCATCTTCAGTATGCCCCATTGACAAACTACAACCCATATTACATGACTGGCATTTCATTTGGCACGTAAAATACTCTTTAAGATGTAAATGAGGTGGTGTACTTTTAATTTCACTGCTAAATTTATCATTCAATCCCTTAAAATATAAACAAATAAATTATTTAAGTTATCAAAAGAACTAACTTAAAAAGAATTGAAATATCTTAAGTAACAAAGCTTATAACGTACTTTTAAAGTTAAAAATATAACTTTAGGATTTCGTTTTGATCGAACAGTAGTATTCTCTAACTCAAGTTGCAAAGCAGTTTTCAACTCATGAAATGAAGTCTCCTTGCCTTTTGTCTGAATTCCAATGTACTTAATAGACGAAAACGAGTCACATTCTAAGTTCAATTCTGAAAACCTTGCTCTTAATATATCCTCAGGTGATTCAGTAACACCAGCACTTGATTGCAATGTATTTGTATGAATAGTTTCATGGAAGATGAAAACACTTGGACCTAAACTATTCGGAGGCTTCTCATATTCATTATTCCTCCAGACAGCTTGAATAGCTCCTTGAAAATGCTCTTTATAAGTTTTAGATGCTCCACCAAGAAATGTATACATATCCCGATGCAAGCGTTCACTCCTTGTGCGATATATAATAATATCCGAAACAGCCAGAACTTTTAAAAGCAATCTAGTCTTCCGATTTTCATTTTTTGTAACTCCTAATAATCCTTCAGTATCTAAAACTATTACTTGCATGATAGGATCATAAGCTGCCCAAACACCTAAAGTACAAGATGCTTGTTCTGCACTAGTTCGAAAGATTTCTGATCCATTAAAGAATGTGTGATTAAGAGTGTATGATTTTCCTTCACCTGTATTGCCAAATATTGCAACAACTTTCACTTTTGTTTTATTTGCAGGTATTTTAAGACATTTTATAAAATGGTCAGCATTCTTCACTCGAAGTTGTTCATGTTCATCAAGAAGTAAGAAACATGTGTCTGGATTATTGCTATTACTGTTATCATCATCGGCATTAATATCCAATGACATAAGGTCATTTATTAAATGTTGTTGTTGGTTGTTGTCATTTGATGGAGAATTTTCCATATTCATATTGGTATATTCAAGTGATCCAAATGGTTCTAAGATGTTTGGACTGTATTGTTTGTGAGCCTGTTTCGCCAAGGTGTTGTTATCCATTATTGTTCTTGTAAGAACAGTAGAGTTGATATGGTTCACTGCAAATTCAACACAACAAAGACTGTTAACACTTATTCTTAACTTTCAGTTATTTTATATAACTACCAATAAGAAATAAAATAAAATTTCAGAGAATTAATTTGATTGACTGGTTTAGGAAAGCAAGGGATTCCCAAGGATACAAAGAAATAAATCAATGATGTTGCTAAATACCTTGTTGTCTTAGGTTAAGTCAATACGAAGTGTTATTGTTAAATAAAGTTGCAAAATATAAGCGCTATGCATATTAATGAACATGAATATTACGTTTTATGGAAATATACATAATGAGAAGTTTATGAGATGTTATGTTTTTGTTGCGATAAATTATCATACCAAATTGATTCTTGTGTTTGTTGTTGCATGCAGTAATCGTGTCATCCGTATTGTCGATGCACTTTTATCATATTTGATAAACTAGAATTTCATTTTGGAGGAGGTAATGCAGGTGGAATCGCAATGTTGATAATATTCGTTCACTTATGTTATAATTTAGTTGTACTTACACATGACACTTGAATATTTGACGTTTACTTGGCGATGAGGCGACTATCCAAGTTGCAATTTACAACGCGCCTCTGTTATCCTGTTTTACTCTGTTCACTTGAATCAAATGGGAAAATATTTTTATTTTTTATCCTGTTTTAAGCTTGGTCACTTTGGATTATGATTCTGTCCTTTTCCCGAATGTTAAAAATGTCTTACTACCACTTTTGTTTATGAAATTTAAAATCTTATGGCAATATCTTGATTATTCTTTAATCAATTCTTTAATTAAAATTAAATTTTGCATGAAATTTAAATAGAATTTGAGATTTATTTAGTTTTATTATTAATGTTGCAGTCTTCTGAATTAAACGCATTCTGTTGCAAGTCGGTGAACGCTCAAGGTCGGTTTTATTAAAAACTTGACTTTGCAATAAATATAAACAATCCAAAACGATTTAAATGCGTCGTTTTTCTTTGGAAATTAAATTATTTTATCAGGAATAAATAAATGAATCATTATCAATATTAATAAGCTTTGAAAATTATAAATTCCAATTGTAAGAAGTTTTTCTTTAAATTAATATATTTAACATGATTCTTATTAAACTAACATCTTCATACTAAGTTAAATAAATTAAAAACATACTACGAGGGATAAAATTTGAAAAAATAAGATTACGTACATGACTTAATTTTAATTTTGACGGAAGCATATTTAACTAAACAAAAATTGTAATCGCTGATAAATAATCAATAACGTATGCTAACTATATTCGCATATTATCAGTTTTCTTCTCTGTTGCACAAATGTTTATCAATGAATTAAACGCAATGAGATTCCTCTTTGTGTGGGAGAATTCTCGTAATTGGCAATTAATCGAATTTGCTGAAATCGAACTTTTTGTTTCACTTATCGCAATTCGTAATAAATCGTTGGGAATGTCCTCTTGGATACTGATTTACTAATGAAAAAGGGATATTTCATCAGATATATAAATACTGAGCGACAATAAAAATAAATTGTTTAGCCACAACGCAAAATGCTAATTGTATGCGTCAGAGGCAACTGACCAATGAATAAAATACAAAATAATTCAATTTATAATAAAAATAGATAGGATTTTATCATTTTCAAGGATTGCATAGATTATTCAAAGGTAAATTAATTATAATTGTTCAAATCATAGGATAAATGCTATTTTTAGAATGAGACTTGTTTCGAATCACACTAGGAACAAGTATGAAGTATTTTTAACTTGAAATCAAATGTGAAAATCCTATAATAATAAAAACAGCATACTTTCAAGATCCAAAAGGTCATTGCACCTAAAGAATGATTACAATACAAAAAAAAAGGTTTACAATGTAATTATAATTAATTAATTGTTTAATCTGTGTAAAGAGAACTGTGTGTAAAGAAATAATGAAATTAATCTTACTAAAAAATGAAAATTTATTCATTAATAAAAACGTTTTTGTTTTATGTTGTAATATGTGATTGGATGATAATTCTTTACCAAAACTATGGTATAGTTCCCTTGCTTTTTCATAATATGATCACTTCGAATTCAATTGCATTTAATATAATTGAAAAAATAAGAAATCGTCATAATTAAGTAATATAATAATTATCTCGCTAGCTAAATAAACAATTAGCTAAAGAGTGAAATTCCTGCTTACAAAAATTAATTATAACTTTTCTTGATTGGAACATGATGGAAAATGATCATAGTAAAAATGAAAATAAAATGCGACCGTACAATAATAAAATAAACGGATATGAAACCATGAATTAGAAAAGGTACATCATGTTCGTATCATCTTCCTTACCTTTCCTAATCATTTGTTGCATCGAATGCAAAAAAGCATCTACACCTCAATTCTCATCAGTCCACACAAAAATCTTTGAGTGTCATTATAAACAACTTAAAAATACTACTTTTAATTATACAACGATATAGAATTTCATTTTTATCGTTATAATAATGTATATTTGTTGCATCTTATGATAGTGTGGATGAATTTCGCAATAAAAAATAATAAAATTATAGAAATCTTGAACATTCGTAATTTAAATTAACATAATTGATGTTTGATACGATACTAATTACTTTCAAAAATTATTAATTACTTGAAACACAAGATCATGATTGTAGTTTTTCTTTATATCAATTATTTATCAAATTATATTCGTACATAAATATCATTTCAATAAAAAAGAAAAAACAAATCAAACAATAAGTTAGTTATATCAAAGGAGAAATCACACAAGTTTTTTTGTGGAATGAGATGATTTGATTCCTGTTTGCAATTTCTTGTTAAAAAATAATCTCTTTCTTTCTATCAGTTAGTTACATATCTAAAGATTCAAATTAAATCATAAATAAGTGTGATAAATCCTTAGAAACAAACGAAACGACGTTTGGTATACAGAATTGTTTGTTCACAGAGACACAGGTACAATCATCTCCTGGGACAACCTCTTCGATATCTTTTGCTAAGATAAGAAACCTCGAGTTGTAAATTGGAGGTGAGGATGTCCCAGGCTGCGAACCAGTTGTCATTATTACAATTAATTAAGTAGTAAATTTTGTTTAATAATTTGCTTAGCTTATTGCCTTTTCCGTAAATATATATAGTATATAAATAATCTGCATATATACCTATATATTATGTATGTATAACCGACAGACACAACGTCATCATTACTAGGTAAATTCTAGTAGTAGATTCATACTTGTTTAACGGAATTGTCAATATTTCTATGTTTATAAGTCTGTATCTGTATGTAGTTTAGTATGTATGTACTGTTTAATAACATGCATGTTCTCCATTTGTTTTAACAATTTTCGTTTTCTTTCTCATTGGTTGCTTGCTATTTGCTGTTTGTTTTGATCTAGTTTAGTAATATTCTATTATTAATTAGTTTCTCCAAACCTCACATATTTTCTTCATGCGTTGTTGAATGTTTTGTACAACAATCAATTAAAAACTGAGAAGGATATCAATCATCAAAACTTACTTCATTATATCTGACATAGCGTACTGACATCGTGACACAAAAACTTAATCTAATTTATACCTATTTTTACATAAAATGGACATTTTTACAAACCAAAGAGATACGTAGTAGTAGTTAATAAGTTAGAGTCCGCGCGGTTACTATACACACGAGCCGATGCGAGGATCGTCGTCTGTGAGCGATGCGAATTATCGTGCAGACTAGGGGCGCGCGCATTGGCTCGTATTCACTTTGATAGTTCCACACTATCACCACCTTTTCGTGTTTGTTGATTCAATTAAGATTTGTTGTTACATTATTATTTATATAATATTTGTTGGCTGTTTCTTGCTTTGTGTTGTTATTATTTTTCGTCTAGTCTTATTCTATTATGCGTCGTCCTCTTCATCCTCCACTCCTTCTTCTCCTTCGACATCTTCCTCGTCGTCCTCTGCAAATCACCACCAATTGACAATTACCATCATCAACATTTACTTCGTCAATTAATATTACCTTCACCCTCCAGTTCGTCATCATCGCCTTCGGGGATATCCTCTTCTTCCTCGTCTTCTTCACAATCCGCACCCTCCTCTTCTTCTTCCACTAAATCTTCATGGTCTGATCCAGCACCATTTTCTTCTTTCCTTTGTTTTTTCACGTCATCGGTTTTGTCCTAAAATTAATAATAAAATTAACATCAGCATTAATTATAAAAATATGTAGTTAATTAATAGATGTTGTAATATTCTAAATATAAAAATAAAAGCGCGTCGCGTGAAGAACGAACGCATTTCCTGTGCACAGGTGCCGACATAAAGGGACGGACGCATGAAGCCAAACAGCATGCGTGCGTTAAGAGCGCAGGTTGATTGTTGGAAAGACATAATATCGCGTAAGACTGCGTAAGATCAACAAGAGGAACAGTAAGGGCATGAGCATTGCATGCATGTGCCCTGCCGCCCATGCAAACGCGTCAAACGAGCGCGAAGCGAACAAACGACGCTCGTTGGTTTCCTCGCTTCTCTCCCGCGCCTATCAAACCACCCGTTTGCTGTCGCTCGCAACTTCTTCTCTTCTACCTTGTCTCACATCCCAGGATATATAATTTCTGTACCTTCTGCATTGGATTGCTACCTATCCCTCCCTAACGAAACGATTACTACTATCATCAGTAGCTTAGCAGAGCTTTGGAAAAGTCGCGCCAAAGTTCCACGCAGCTGTCCTACCTAGCTAGCTAGATTTACGAATACGAAGTGTGTATTAATATGTACTTCCAATGTGCATGTATACGTATAGTATTCCTAGAGTACTATTGGCAATGTGCGGTGTCAGTGCCACCCCAACCCCATCCCCTTGCAAAATAAACTAAACTCTGAAAGTCTACATAAAGGGGACAAAACAGATTGGGTATAGAAGCAATAAGAGAGAACAAAGGAACAACGAATTATAAATATGTACGCATTTATAATATTTAGAAATAAAATGAAATGTATATTGGGTCACCTATCTTACAGAAAATAGTTTGAAATATTACAAAGAATTTTTAACTCTATATTATTAGCAATACCCAGAATTTGTATAATATATGCCTAAATTAGTATTGTAAAGCTTTCCCAAGCTTTAGTCACTTCATGCGAGACATTTTCACGGCGTTACTTGTTACGCAAACTAGAAAAATTTACAAATATACAAATGAGTTACATATGAGACTTTCGAGAGATCATGATTGTGTCCTCGTCGTGCCGGCGTTGTTTGTTCATAAAGCTACGCCGCTATACACCTACAGCTAGTACACAAAATACAAACCAATTGATACGAGACTAGAAACGAAACGAACAGAGATCCGGCAATCCGTGTTCAACTTATAGCAGCAGCTAGTTACCACTTATTTGCAATAAACGACCAAACGAACGACAGACTACTACATACTGCGTGCTAGGTCATATTCGAGAACGCAACACTCATCAACAAGCTGCCTGCTAAGCAAACTTATATGCATGGAGGTTCCAAAGCTTAGCTTACCGACGCGACGCTCACTGTACCGAGTAGCTTTTGGCGCCTTTTATTTCAAATTACTTGTTTATACACCGAGATAATAAAAATGATAACTTGATCGAAACGGGTCAACAACGCAACATTTATGTCTCGACCATATACTTATTACTAGACATATTTCTAGATAAGTGTCAAAATTAGATCTGTAAATAATTTCGATGATAGAAGAATGAATTCGACAAGCTTTTGTTTTTCACTGAATCAATTGACAAACTAAAGTCTATAAGATAATAAATAAAGATAAAATATGGACATCATCGTGTAATGAACGAGTGTAACGAAGGAACACATAAACTACGCTCGTGGTAGTAGGGCCACAAAATGCTATTGATTTCGCCATCTTGGACCCACGCTAGCCTCCCATCCAGGTCGCATACATCACAATGGCGGGATACCGTGCGCGCGTACGCTAAAGCGCTGCACTGGTTACAACGTGCCGCCAAACTTAGGCCAAAGCATTATTTACATTCTACCATTTTAATAAACAACATAAACAAATAGCATTACTCTGATTTGGCTACCGAAGCAATAATGAACTAGCAGTATTTTTCAATGAATATGACGCCGCGTCTTTCAGCTAGCGGTACGCTTGTAAACATGTAGCTCACATGGCGGAGTAGCTACCGAAGCACATGCATAGCTACACACGCGTTAACTATAGCAAAACAAGCACATCATAGCAATCACAGGAATATACAAGTGAATGAAATAGATATCTATACGAAATCAAGAATTATACAGAAGAAATATGTAGCAAATGCTTTCAAACCAACTATTACAGAATACTGACATCTTGATCTCGAAGTATTATTTAGCAAATTATGTGCCAAGACAATTATTAACGAATCGAAAAACAATGCATACAAGTATTTATAACAGTTGCTACCCGCCAATATGTCGTAGCTATTTTGTTTTTCCTACAAGCGTTGTATACCTGTAGGAAAGCTAAGCGTTCCCTCACAAAATTCCAGAAAGCTTTTATAACGTAGCAAAAATGTACTTACTTCTGCCGCTCGTTTGGTGCCTTTAATTTCACATTTGGGATCCTTTTCGCTGTCGATCTTCTCCACTACAACTTCGTTATTTTCCTTGGTACTCATTTTGTTTATTATTTATTGAATATATGTCGAGATTTATCGCGTCTAATGAAGTGACGTGCACTGATGCTGAACACACTACTGACCGGCGAAAAGCAAGCCAAGTTCAAAAATTAATATGGCGCCCTTCGTAACGACTAATGACGGGATACAACGAACTACCGGCTTTTCGTAAAGTTGCAATCTTGTATTCTTTTAAAGTGACTATGTGTTCTTCATGAATTTAGTAGTATTTTGATGGGTGAGAAGTCAAAATCGTATTTGTACTTATCGAGATATTAATTATTGAATGTTTGATATGAGGGGTTTGAGAGTATCGGTGAATCCGAGGCGAGATTAACACTTCAATTCATGAATGCTGTCGCCAGGGGGACTACAAACGGAAGCTTAATTTAAATTAAATTCTTCTTTTTCTAGAAACTACTGATTCTAAACATAATTCTCTATAAGAATTTATCAAAGTTAACAACCATAGTACGACATACAATTGTCTTCTTTTGTAATATAGTTTATTTTGGTACAGAAATCTCACTGATAACTATACCCATTCAGAGTGACAAATGAAAACTTGAACAAGCACTCAATCAAAAACAGCCACTAGTTACTATATGCTAATATTCCTAAATAAAACTAACTTCACTAATTTAATTATGAGTTTAATTTGAATCGAGTTCACTTGTTTAAAAATTGATTGAATTCAATTGAATTGAAAAATAATTTGATTAGTGGCGCTAGTAGTGTTAAACCGGAATCAACTTTAGTGACATCTACAGGAACGTCTCTCTTTTTCTTGCTCTTTCATTGAAAAGACGTAAAAATGGTGAGTTGTTTCCCTAAAATCCAGATATAATCTTTAATCATCTGCGAATTTAACAAACCCAGGAGAAATTCTAAAATAGTGTCATAAATGATAGCATTATAAGACATTAATGATTGCGTGATTTTAAGAAGAAAGGCATTATATCTCCATATCAATTAAGGTTATGTCAACTGTCATGAGCACTAATCAACATTGTTTGTCTTTTTTAGGTAAACGTTCCAAAACTTAGACGCACTTTTTGCAAGAAGTGCAAAGTGCACAAGCCTCATAAAGTAACGCAATACAAAAAGTCCAAGGAAAGACATGCTTCCCAAGGTAGAAGACGTTACGACCGTAAACAGCAAGGTTTTGGTGGTCAGACAAAACCTATTTTCCGTAAGAAGGTAAATAATTCTTTTAAGCTTCTATCTAAATCAGTGATAAGTATTTTACAACAATATTAATTTAAATGTTTTTATTTTTAGGCTAAAACCACAAAGAAAATTGTGTTGAGAATGGAATGTTCTGACTGCAAATTCCGCAAGCAGATCCCATTAAAGCGATGCAAACATTTTGAACTTGGAGGTGATAAGAAACGTAAGGGACAAATGATTCAATTCTAAGTTTGTTAATAGTTTAAACATCTTTGTATTTATAAAAATAAATGCAAAACTATAATATAATGATATTTAATTTATTTTTGATTAATTAATGTTCTTATTATTATTATCTTATCCTGGTATCACTGCATTGGGGTTGCTAAAGAAATAAATAAAAATTTGCATCATTGCAATTGAAAATTTCAGCAATTTTTATGAAGCTTTTAAATTATGCCAACCTTCTTACTTAGATTGATTAAATCGTGGATTAAAAAAAGTAATAAACTTACTCTAATATTGAGGAGTCAATTCCTTCCAGGTCCATTTTTAATTTAACAGCCTGTGCAGGAACCCCAAATTGTAACATCTTGAAAAACTTGCTGAATCTTGGATCTTTACATGCTTTCAATTCACCATTCTCTTCTTGATTTAAATCACTTTTATCTACATCCTCTTCATTATTCCCATTTTCTTGTATCTTAACATTTTCATCACTATTTTGTGTTTCGATCTCTGGCAAATCAACTGCGACTTCAATCGGTTCACAAGTGATATTGTTTAGGTCAGGAATACTCGACAACTTCAGAAGTTTACACAATTGGTTATTAATTTGATTTAAATTGAAATTCCATAACTTACCTGAGACTCTAATATCAACAATGAAGCTTCAACTTTTTGTAATTTGTATTCAAAGTGCATCAACCGTGATTCACATGATGCAGCAAAATTATTCAGAAATGAAGTGGTGCTTAGCAGGAAATGATTGACAAAGGCAATTGTACGTTTCTGATTGATTGGTTGTATCTGCCAGTAGATATATGCATTTATTTAATTTTGGCATTCATTTACAAGCAATAATATAAAATAAACAACAAATTGGTTTGGTTCTATTACTTAATTACTACTTTAATAAGTGCCTTTTAAATTATTAAGTTTTTGTTACAATTTTGTGATTTTAATAAGCATAATATGTAAGGTTAATTCTTACCAAATTGTAATCCACATTCGATTCAATCTGTGGAATATCGTCTACTTCCA
>JASKGN010014611.1:0-10042 GCA_030556245.1 Falagria sp. GC000072 | reverse complement strand
GGTCTCAGAATTGAAATGCACGAAGGGCATAAGACCACCTCTGGATATTTTAATGCCGAATAAAATGTTGTCTATAAAACTACAAGTATTAAGAAACACAAGTATCTATGATATAAATAAAATAAGTAAAAAGTTAAAGACATAAAGACATAAACAATTGTGAGTTATGATCAAATGTCTGTATACTAAAAGGCAAATGAGCGCGGATTTAATGCGCAGATTTCATGTTTTGTTTGCGGACTTTCGCCCTTGATCTACGACTACATCATCTCTATATGTACTACACCGGGAGGCTTTTTTCAAAGGTGTGGGTATCGTAGGTGTACCTAGCACGAATATCCTTCTTGCAAATTGCTAGTCGTTCGAGTGTGTGCTATGGTTTTATAACTAATAAAATAAAATTGCGCCTTCGCTAGGCATGCATAACTACTCTGCCTTTATTTCCCTTTTCGAGCGATAAGCGTAAACTGTGACGAGGGACTTGGAATACTTTGACTACAAAAGGACAAAAAGGAAGAATGCAAGAAGGATAAGTACTGAGAAAAAGACGAAGAGTTTAATGGTTACTACTAAAGATTTCTTCGAGAATATGATAATTTATTAAACCTCCCACTCCTGATTTTTTGAAAATTAAGCAAAAATTGTAGTTTTTAGTCATGGCGTCAAAATCTCATCAAGGCTTTACTAATCCAGAAGACTCGGCAAGTCCCGATAAGGAGATTTTACGCTCCTAACTAGATTTTTACAACCTTCACACAATAAAATGTCGCCGAACGATCAGTCTCCCTCTAATCTGAAAAGAATAAAAGCCCAAAAGTCGATTAGATAGATGCCCATATAAAACCATTCTCTTTCTCTCATGTAGGCTGTATAGTTGGGTATGTGCCATGTAGAAGAGCACTGACACACTGTTATACCTGAGTTTGAAATTTGGTACACACCAAACCGAAGCTTAACTAGTTTTCGATGTTTTAGACTTTTTAGATATTCCGAGTCACGCTTCGCCCTCTCATGTCGATAATTTCTTTTTTTCTTCTTTTGTAAAAAGTTATTCTCGCGGGCGCAGCCGTGTCTGAGCGACGTGCGGAATTATAATCCGCTTGAGGGCAGCTGGATCACACCCAAAGTCTAACTACCCTCCACAAACTGCGATTTACTACGCAAACTAACTTTCAATATGTGACAAACTATACATTACTGGATTTAATTTTTTATTTCATCATTGATTCATTAGTTTTTTTTATTACATCCGTAGGTTTCCTTAACCTATTGATGTACTAAGGAGTTGTACGAGTCATTTCCCTATACGTTCAAGCAACACGCGAATTGATTAGATTTGCATATTACACAATTACGGCCGTCACCAGCTAACTCAAGCCAACGCTTTCAGTTTAAAGGTTTTAAAGTGGAAAGCTAGACATTCTTAGCACGACATTCTTCTTACCCCTTAGTGGCTTTAAACTAATAACGCTTGAAACAATGGTTACCGAATGTTTCAAATTCTTTCTGCTTTCTTCTGGGGAAACGTTAATTTTGTCGTTGAACAAGTGTTGCGTTTATGAACTGCTTGTAACTGAAATTTACATAGCTTTGTTTTACTTTTTTTCACTTTTCGCGAAGGAGTATAAAGCTCTGACCACATTATGATTTCCTATAAAAGCTAGACTGAAGTTTGCTGTATATAATCCTGGGAATACAGAGTGAATAAGTGTTTAATTGAACAATTTAAAAGTGTAGTTAAATGGAGACTTTAACAGCAATCAGTCAGGACTTATAATCACGCAAATTTAGATTGACATAATTACCTGCTGGCGTCAAGGCTTAAGCTTCATGTACAATTTCTTTTTGTAACATTTATTTCTAGTTTTATTATGTGTAATTGCATGGTTTAATTTGGAATAAGACAGCGAATAGGAAATATTGAATAATTAGCGCAGACATTTTACCAAGAATTGGAAATCACCCTTTCTAGTTATTTTTAGATCCATATAATTGAAGGAGTCTTGTCCTATCTCCTTGTCTCTAGCAGTTATTATTAATATGCTGCATGCAAACAGAAGATCCAGAAAAGCAGCAAGAAATGAAAGAAAAACCTTGGAGTAAGCACTTGTAGGCGTGTATGTGTCTTATCTTACCTGGCGCAGAATATTTATCTTTGGCTTATGTGTCGGCGTTGTTATTTTAGGACGCGTTCGTTATATTTATCTTAAAAATTCACTTTTTCGACACGTTCGACACACAAACAAGATGTTCTTCTCTTTAAATATTAAGAAAACTGCATTCCTATCACTTGCCCTTACCTATATCACTTCATTTATAAAAGTGATGCAACCTCCACAAGAGATATTTACAAATGTGCATTGTTATTTCCATTATTTTTTGGAAACCCTCAGTATAAAAATAAGATAATGGCAATAAAACACCAATATACTCGTATGACTTGACTGTTTACTTAAGCCCCCAGTTCGTATCTCTTCTTTTCTTCATATTCATCTCAGAGGAGTAAACCTGGCATTATCATCGACTGTTGATTCTAGAGAAGTTGGTTATTTACTCATCGGTGGTGTTCTTCCCCATCTTTTATTCCCGTATTTATTGTTCGGTATTGAGGTGTGATGAAGTGCATGATTCAAGTATACTTAGTATACCCAAAAATAAAACCGCCTTATTTTTTTAAGGAAGAGAATAAAAAATAAAAAGAACACATGAATTATTTTATTTCTCTTTGATATGAATAAAAACCTTGTACATATTTTTAAATAAAAATATTTCTATGCCAATAAAAACAAAACCCTTACAGAGAAAAAACCCTTAAATTAATTTAAAGGATTCTCCAGTTGTGTGCATATGGAAGTGAGTTCTGCAATGTCTGCAAATCCCATTGCGTAATAATCCCCTCATATGGCCACACATCCTCCATTTGCCATTACCCTACCTATTATTATCCCTGTACTTTCCTTTTCCCCTTTTCGCGAGAATCCCAGGTCGTTTTTTCTATTTTAAAAATAACCACTTTATTATACCCTGAAGTTGGCTCGTTTACTGTTCTCCTTCGCATGCACTCGCATGTGTAATGGAATATTTATGTTTATGGCTTTGTTTTTTATTTGCCCCTTCTGGTGCATTCTATATCCTAGGAGTTTCCCAGTCATAGGACCTCAAAACACCTTTAAATTTTTAATTTCTTAACCTTTTTTCTCGAACTTGGACTTGAGGTAGATTTGCGGTTATGTTAAATTAAGGAAATTAGGATATTAATGTTGGTCATAATGGCTGTTGCACAAACCATAAATTACCGGTATAAATTTTGACATAAGATAATCGTTGTATACCGCAACAATTAGTTGTTACTATTGCAGCTGATCCCACAGGACTGAGTGCACTTCTGAGTGTTCCCCCCTTTATAGTTTTTTAGAAAGAAGTGGGGAGAAACGCAGCGCTTCAATAAATCCCCTCCCATCATTATTACTTTCAGCTGCTCTTGCAGCTGATCTCACGACTGACTGACTGCACTTCCGAGTGTTGCCCCTTTTATATTCTTTGTTAGAAAGTAGTGGGGGAAGCACAGCACTTAAATGTCTCCCCTCCCATGATTTTTGCTTTTAGTAGTTTAATTCGAAAAGTTTGAATTTGATAATTTTAGAAACTTTCGATGCTTATGCAGATAAGCGTTGTAAGGTCTTACAGCAATGTGAAACGTTTTTGTTAGTTAATGCACCACCAGGAGTAAATATAGCCGAAATGTAGCAAAAACAAGTCTAATATATAACACGTTGACATCGAGTTAATTAAATATGGCCATTAAGTGCCCGTACATTGCAAATGTTAGCCATTAACCAAAACTGGCCAGCGCCAGCACCTCCATCGATGTTTTGCTTCGTTTGACGGTACAACGTGAATGTAATTAGTTGGAACTTTAGTATAATGCACTAAATAGTTTAATTAAAATTTTGCTTTGCATAAATTCGTTTATTTTATTTCCGACATCCCTTTTGCGTAACATAGAAATTAAAAATAATTGGTCTTGTATAGAAATCCCACAATTGATAACTAACCTAATTTCTGAAGCGAATAGCTGACGTAATTTATTGTAACAACATTAAGTACATAAAACAGAGAAGCATTAAATCCAGCTTGGTTGCTTGCTCTGGCATGATCGAATGTTACACGAAATGACAGTGGACAACACGGACAACATCGCAACACACATATCCGACTCCGGGCCAAGCGGACGAAATCTCGACCCGTGTTCGCATGCTGGTCGGCTCGATGTACACGCCGGCGATAATCGCCCGCTGATTTATGGTATCATGATTTAGCTCTCGGCTAGCAGGTCTTGCACTCTTGTACACATCTAACTCTAGTTTGTATCATTGTACCACTGCTCTCTTTTATACAATGTACATGGATTTCACCAACACATCTAAATAAATATCTTGCTTTGCTTTAGTTTGAAGTACGTACTGTATATCAGTTGTAAAGTTAAGTACATCTTGTAATGTATGTTATTGCCAGTTTGGTTGTTGCAATGACAATGCGAGATCCTCGCCATGATGCAAAATTATTCAATTTCCCAGTGTTGCAGCAACAGGAACACTAAGAGCAACCTAGGATGTTAAATATTCCTCTCGGTTAGGAACTCAATCGGAATCTGATTGATGCATACGAAGGTAACATACAATATGGTCTTGTACTAAATAAATTAAAGAAATTGGGATGGTTTAAATTATGTCTAACTGTGGCACAGGAAAGCATAAAGATTTAGATGGTACTAAAGGTCAAGAAAAGGACCCGAGACCCAGGAAGGGTAACCATCTTAGCGGTAGTTTTTGTCATTTCTGGAAGCTTCCAGTGATGATTTATAAGGATTTATGTAGTTCTACCCAACCGGAACTGAAATGGTCCGGAACTGGACTCATATCTTAGGGCCAATAGTTCTACCCAGCTGACTACAACACTGACTTAGTGCAAACGATTGAACCGGATGATGTACACATATCATGTTCTTGACATACCAAATTATTCTGAATTTCAGGAAAATTAAATTGCCTCGAATACAAGAACATCGAATAAAAATTCAATTAATTTGGTTAAAACCAGATTCAAACTGATAATCAATTTTCCAAGAACACTTTTTCCAAATTCCCACTAAAATATTCCAAATATTTTCCCAAAACTTCTGTAAAGAGTGATTGATACCATGTCTGATATAAACAAATTGGTTCATTTCGTTAACGATTCCAAATAATTCGAAAATTTTCATGTAAACATTAAATCAAACATTTTTTTCTCTTTTTCTGTTGGAGGAAGAAGCAAGGTGCAAGTCTTATAGTTTTACTTTTTAGTAATTTATAGTCTAAACCATTATTTGAAGCATCTATTCAGAGCAAATTAGAATTTCGAACAAAAAACCAACAACGAGCGTGGTCGGAATGTCCAAGACCTGCACTGACCAAGTGAGGTTTGCTCCCAAAGATTTTTAAATTAGTCGCGACACGGTTTCGGCTCGTTCGACTAATAAAACCAACCATTAATCAAGTATTTGAACACGATGGAGGTTGGAGTTTCGGAATTGAAACATACTATAGAATAAGTAAATTTTCAAATCTCCTTCGGTTCTTTTTTTGAAAGAAATTTTTGCATTTGTTTTATTTTGGGAACTTAATTTTATTTTTAATTTGTTTGATCCATAGCGGTCAAGCTTCTTCAGATCAAATCCATTGTTATGCGATAATTGGTTGACCATGAAGAGATGGTCCACATTTTTCACCTTAAAACAAAACAACTTGGATTGATGACTGATGCGAAACGAACTGAAGTGAATGGAGATGAGCTAATGGTTTTATTGTTTTTAGTTTTAAACTTTTTGTCGTTTCATTGATCTCGGAACACTCGCGTGTCTCATGGAGCTTCTAAGAAGAGCTTGGGAGCTTTCTCAAGGAAACTATTTATATTTACTCGTAAGCAGAGTAAGAGTTATATAGATAATGAAATTCAAGAATACTCAGTCACTACTTGCTGAAGTATCTCAGTAAGTTTAAAGTCTCTCAAAATAATTCAGAAGTCAACACTTTGTCTTCGTGTTACAATGTAATTGGAGTATATTGTCTTTGAAGTTTTCAGGATAAAAAATGCCTAAATTTATTTTTACCGCCACTTAATTTCTAAATTGAAATAAATGTCGATTTTGGAACTGAATTTAAATATTAAAATATAAGTTTTTTCATCCTTATTTATAGAATCTGCAGCATTAAAGAAGAGTTTAACCTGGAGGTTGAGCTGCAAGTCTAGACCAGAACTTTTCTGCTTGATTAATGGCCTGATTAAAATCCGATATTCCTGTGGACGTGAACCAACTTTTCCTCTTCGTTTTTAAGTTCAACTTCTGTACTTTGTAAAAACTTTTTTCAATTGAAGAATTTCTATTTTCTGAAGTAAATATCCTAGCACTAAGAAAATATTATGACAATTTTCAGAAATTCAGGTGTCCATTGCATCCAGGTGACAATAAAAATAAAGAGGGCTTGAAGAAATAGGTATCACACCTAAAGTGTCAAATTCAAGATGTAATCATGACATGATATACTTTACATTATTTACCAAGTATAAAAGTGACAATTGCGTAACCATAGATTTTGTTGTTTCAGGTAAGCCATACGAAATCACCCCTGAAGGAAACAAGCTGTGTCAACATACTCATACTTGGAGCAAACTCCTGAAAGCCACAACTAGTTCTAGAGCTGGATATATATAAGATGATGCAATCTGTTTTTACCTGATGAGAATGGATACCTATCGTTGATACGTCGTACTAGTAAGTGTTGAAAATCGATATTTGAGTACGGAACGAACTTAGGGTTACTTCATTGAATTTACCGCATAAGTACATCACAATTGCATCGAGATTACAAAGGGATTATCCCTAGGGGACATACCTACTGCAATATATAGAAAGGCAGTGGTGATCTACCCTATGTCTGACATGTGCTGCAATTTTCAACTTTTTGTAAGAATATCTCAAGAAATACGAATCCTAGTGATTTCTATGTAAGGGTACATATTATAAATCCTAAGAACATAAGACAAAACATGTTTTTAGAAACTTTCAACGAAATTTATATTTGCACACACAGGGTGTCCAACCCTATACATCGAGAAAAATTCGTGATATTTAAAAGAACGCTATGGAATTTCCAATAACTCGATATATCAAATTTCAATAAAGTTTTTCTTCTGCAATCGTAGAAGACGTTTTTGCAAGGGATGCGAAACTGAGCTCTCATCGGGTTCCAATATGCCAAGTTAAGCAACAGAATGCTTGATTTAATAAAAACTTGATGAACGAAATGAATTTTTTATAAATATTTTCGCATTCTTCCAATTCTGTTAATATTCCCTTTTCTTCCTATTTTCTTATATTCCTTTTTTGGGTTTGTTTAAGAATGCATCTGGATCAAAGAAAAACAAGCAGGGAGTTTGTAAATTTAATAAACAGAAAAATGTCTGTCTGGGATTGCTTTTATATCCTTTTTTTCAACTTTTTAATTTTCTTATAAAAATATATCTTTCATTGCCTTATTTTGGTATTGTCATTAACTAATATTATTTCAGCCCACCAAAATACTTGAAATAGAACCAAAAAAACTCCAGTAAGAATCCAATCCACCCGTACCCGTAGGCAAACAGAAAATTTAATCAAACCGATATTTACGCCGAAATTAAAAACTTGGAAGACGCAAACTCGACGCGCCAAGTATTTAAAATTAAAAAACTCCTTCCGCAATGTTGCCAATGTTCATTCAAATCCTCGCTGCGTTTATTCGAATCGAGCTTTTCGTCAAAATTGTAAAAAGTTTACTTTCCAATTTTCACCGAACACACAAAAATGTAAAACGCACAGAGAACGGAGAAAAGAGGAAAAGTTGTAACGTGTGAATCGTGTGGACGTGTTTGTCGGAGACTTTCTTGGGGCACTGCATATTAAAGAAATTTACATCTTCATTTCCGTAACTTTGCATTATAACTTTTAGACTGTTATTGCCGCGGAGTGCTGAAAAACATTTGGAAACACAGTTCCAGGATTTTTCTCGACTTTTCTAGAAAATTTAAAGGAAAGCAATTCAGATAAAAAGAATTTCTTGAATCCGTTATGAAAATATTGCTGAATAAAAAAAAATCTTTGATGTGCTTTGTGGACAAAGCCTTATCTTGAATACCTTAGCGACTGATATGAAGCAACCTTTAGCGAGTCAATGATAATACTACAGCAACACATCCGGCAAGTCGATTATCACAATAAAAGCGTCGTCTTGTAATATCTTCGTCTATGTTTGTTAATACAACAATGCCCACTGTTTGTGTTTACTTGTTTGCATATGCTAGCTATATACAGACAGACAAGAATGTTCTGCTTTTTGGTGTGTCGGTCGGTATGATCACACTGATATGTTTACACAGTTTGTATCTGAACTCAAAGTACAGGTCTTGAAAGACGTGCATGTTGAATATTTAAAAATGTTGTTATTGCAGGAAGAAAATATTAAAAATAATAAATTTAAGGATAGAAAAACGGAGTACAAATAGAAGAGAAAATTCATAAATGTGGAAAATTACTTCTTGTGGGTTTGAACAGTCAAGTGAAATTCCATACAAAGGTGTAGGTATCGTCATAGAGAGATAGAAAAAAAAAACACAATGAGGAAAGAAAACATATGCATAGATACTCACATTATTAATATTAAGAAGGAAGCACGAAAATAAATATCAATGTATAATAATACCGCCATGAATAAATAAGTTATGTTAGCTTTCAGTGTCTTCTGCCAGCCATGAAATTGAAAATTTTCAAAGCCAAGCGTGTAGCCTTAGTAAATGGGTGGGCAACCCTTGTTATGGATTAGGATTATTTTGATGTTTCTATTGATGCCGCACCAAAATATGAAAACGAAAATATTTCGAATTTATCAAAGACTTCAAGCTATGACAACTGACTTAAGCCTTTCTTACCTTTTACAAAGGGGTTGGCAGGTAGACACCCAACATTTAAATTCAATTTTATTATCCTGGAGCAATTATGAGAACTAGTTCTAAAATTGTAGGTTATTTCAATTTGTTACCATTTCATAAATCATTCAATCGTCAGATGATTTGTTAACTACCGAAATTCACCAACATGAAGAAAGGAACAAATGTGATGATATTAATATATATCAAACAATCTATTTTCGTATTCTGTCAACGCGTCAATAACAATCAACAACATCCGCTTTCGCTAACATTTTTCTACCGCGTTGTTTTTTTATTTCTTGGCTGTTTGTTGTTACATTTACAAAGAAGAAGAAACTCCTCTCCCAAAAAGCTTCTTTCTTCCACACGTACTCACATGCTAAAATTGATAGTACACGTGAATGAGCAAGCACACAACGTATATTTAAAGAATTAAAAGAATGTCCGAAATGTGCGTGTGCGTGCGTGCGTGCCTTCTTCCGGTCCACACGTCAATCGAAGAAAAACCCAACACGCCCATTTTCTCCTTTTCATAGTCAAATTGTACAATTTGAAGCACCGCATTATTTAATGATAGAATATTAAAGTAACTTAACTTAAGTAAAGTTATGATTAGTTATCGTGATACTTATGAGTCTAATCTAATCCCTTTTTTTATGACACTAATTAAAATCCTTTTTATCTTATTCAGTCTGCTTGCGCTTAGCCTTTTTACTTATTTTTTCTGGTCGGTTCGTCTCCTCATTTCTGTTTCGGGCTCGTAATCTTTTCCGTTTTATATCCATTTATATCTCGCATCAATCTACATGTCTAAAACCTGCGGTTCGTTAATTGATTTGTAATCAATTCGTCTCTGCACTTATCTACACTTAGCACGCACGTCGATTTCCGACAATCAGGGTTTAATTACGTGTAAGTGTTTTTATTGATCAAACCTCACTAGTAAACGCACTAATTACTTAGCAAAACCGCAACTAAAAAAACTCGTATGTAATAAAAGTAATTTTACTCATTAAATTTAGTTATTTTAGTTATT
>JASKGN010014605.1:0-11077 GCA_030556245.1 Falagria sp. GC000072 | reverse complement strand
TTTGAGAGTTTGCTATGCAGGAGGTTTAGTGGCATAACACTAGATCCGGAAAGAGCTAATGAAAGTTTTGAAAAGTCTGCATGGAATGGATTGATTGGTGTCTGCTTTGTGGCTCATTTGCGAATCTATATCGACAGTGTCGATCGTAATCTGCAAGATTTAATAGAACGATTCCAACAAGATGAAAAACTTAATTTCACCACTGAAACGAGTGATACACAGGCGACTGTGTTTCCTAGCTGTGCTGATCTGTTTGTTTTCTACAAAAAATCAATGATTCAATGCCATCAGCTTGACAAGGGACAATCCATGTTAGATTTGACCAAAGTATTTCAGAAGTATTTAAGGGAATACGCGTTTAAACTTCTTCAAAATAATATTCCTAAAATTGATCCGCAATTGCAACACAAAGGAAGTGTACAAGCTTTGACAAGAGACTTGCCAAGGATATCAACATCTGGTTTGATTCAGAACTTCTCGTCGTTATTAAAAGAAGGAGAAATTACTAGATTCACGAAGGAAGAGCAAGCTAAAGTTTGTTGTATTCTAACTACTGCTGAATATTGCCTCGAAACTACGCAGCAATTAGCTGAGAAACTAAAAGAAAAAATTAATAAAGAATTCTTGGAGCAGATTGATTTCACTAATGAGCAAGGGCACTTTCAAAGTGTGATTGCAAACTGTATTCAGATTCTAGTCCAAGATTTAGAAAATAGTTGTGAACCAGCCCTAGTAGCTATGTCAAAGGTATATCTTATTTTCTAACCATTTAAATGATGAAGTAATTGAAATTTATATTTGTAGATTCAATGGCAAAATATAGACAGTGTTGGAGATCAATCTCCATACATAACAGCGCTTACAAATCACTTCAAAACAACAGTTCCAGTGATTCGGCATTGTCTCAGCAATTCAAGAAAATACTTCACGCAATTTTGCGTGCGTTTTGCTAACGCTTTCATTCCCAAATTCATTCAGACTATTTATCGATGTAAACCTATCAATACTGAGGGTGCGGAACAATTGTTATTGGACACTCATATGTTGAAAATAGTCCTGCTTAATCTGCCATCAATTGCGTCACAAATTAACCGTCAAGCACCTGCACCTTACACCAAAGTTGTTAATAAAGGAATGAGCAAAGCTGAGATGATTCTCAAAGTGGTGATGACTCCTATTGAGCCAGGGAAAGCTTTCGTCGATCAGTATTTGAAACTGTTACCAGACTCTCCCCAAACAGAGTTTTTCAAAATACTAGATATGAAAAATGTTAAGAGACAAGAGCAAGCTGCCTTGGGTGAATTATATAAACGCATTGAAAGTGGTAACGGAGATACCACTGCGCACTTCACTAAAAAGAATTGATAACTCAATGAGATTTATATGTATTATCTATGATCTATGTTATTGTCTAATATATTAATTAAATTTATCTATCTATATTATCAAACTTGAATTTAATATTTATGCTGTTAAGAATTCATTTATTTCCCCAATAATAATTATGGAATATCTAGGCTTAGTTATAATTTACATTTATTGCGAAGATTGTGTCATAGGCGTAGCAGATCCTGACGACATGCCATTAGAGCCTGATTCTGATCGAATCATCCCCATCATTGGGGATCCATAATGTCCCATCATTGAGGATCCATACTGTTGTCCCATCATTGAGGATGCAAGAGGAGATCCGTAAGACATGCCCTCACAATTCCCCATTCCTCCCATTGAAGGCACCATTGGGGGAACTGTGGGAGGTACTGACATCATGGGACCACAAGCCATAGGAGCAATTGCGGGTGCCATTAAATTAGGTAGGATTCCCATTTGACCATAAACTGACCCCAATAAAATTGCCAGCACATTCAGAAGGGAAAACATTTTATATATTTCAGGAAACTGTTGATAACCAAATTGAACTTGTGAAAACCAAAACGTTTACAGTAAAGTGTGGAAAGCAATGCAGTTCTTATATAAAGGTCCGCTTTAATTCGTTTATTGTTTCCGCGAGTTTGATAAGTTCAACTTAAATTTTCTTTAAATTGTGTAAAATAAACAGCATTAATGGGTGAATTGCTTCATTGTTGCAATCATTTACATTGACCATTGTCTTTTAAAATGTTTATCATGGATGATTGATATTTACATCCTTGGCAATTTAATAAATTATTTGAAAGGCATGAACATAATAAAATTGATTGATATTTCTTATTTTATACCATTTTATTATTGTTTTGGGAAAAAAACTAACTTCTGATAAGTGAACAAATTGAAATTGTCTATGAATAAGAGGATATCATCCAGGAAATGAAATCAATCTCCACAATTTTCTATATATAAATTTGTTTTTAAGTCGACGCGTGTTTAACATGTTTTTCAATATTGTAAATGTTATTAAATGTGCAGAGCATCAGCATAAAGTTTGAGATGCAGAAATTGGCAGTAAAAGTTTAGATAGCATTTAACGTGCAAAATCTGCCAGTTATCTTTAATGACCACGCGAATGGAATTGCATTAAACATGTAACATGTAAGTTAATGTAACTTAACTGCATTCTTCACTGTTCTTAAATACTATTGATGCATACTGATATTGCATCAACAATATATCTATGTTCAAATTGCTAAAGGAGCAAAGCAAAATTAATTTACGACATATCTAGTTTGCCCTTCAACTAATGTATCATCTGTATCAATTAAATCTTTTTATGTATTTTAAATTATTTAATTATTATAATTCAAAGTTGAGCTAAGAAATACGAATGACTCTTAGAAATGTTTTACCTGTGATAGTTAAACATTAAACAACAATATAAATTTGTTAGTGGGACAATATAAATTTGCGAAATTTCATTTCATTCTGATCTAGTGGTATTACGTTTGATGCAGTTGCTAGTGCACAATTACATATGTTGAAATCTTCCTTTTCCCAGGATAAGACAAGAAGAACTAACTTAGAATTAATTTGTGGTAGCAAACAAGAACAACAACAGCCAATTGTAACAAATGGAGAAGCAGTAAAAGCACACACATCATGTGTAGTTACAATTGTGCATACTTTAATTAAGTTAAATTAATTTCAACCTGTCTGCGAACATAAATAACGCTTTCTAGTACATGCCACAAGAAAAAAGAAGAACAAACGATTTAACCCAAGAAGAGATGTTGACTCAATGCTCCAGATGAGAATAAATCTAATTGTGTTTTCAGCGAATATTCGCGAGACGGTAAAAGCGAAATGAAATGAATATTAGAATGAAATACTTGTATTGATAATATTAAATCTGCATAAAACAGAATGCAAACTGTCATGTCGTGAGAATGTTACACGAGTCAAAACAAGAATGAACTTTAATAATAAGCCAATGAAATAATCATCCTATTTATATATTATGAATAAAATGAACTTTTTATTATGTTATTATATTTTATTATCATTTATAATGTCTATCTGATTCTAATATTATATTACTCGTAGCAATGAACTTAATATTTCTGTGTCTGAGTAATTTAGAAAATATTAACGTAGCTAAAATTAATTAATTTATGATATATGTACCTACTAATAAATGATGTAGTCCATAAATGTATACATAATAATATAATAATAACAAGCCAATTGCAACATATTATATAAAGTTAATAAACTTGTTTGATATTTAGATGTTTACTAAGAGTTCAAAATGATTGCAATAGCATGTAATTGCAATATGTAATTATAACATTGAGATGGTGCTCTGCTCATCGCTAATCTGTTCTCCCTGCTTGAAATTAAATATTATAATCAAAGCAAGCGAATTAAATGAGTGAATGTGTAATCTTAGAGAATCCTAGTTTTATGTTAAAGGTGGCAATTAAATCAAACGCTCGTTTAATGCGTTGCTTCTTTACTTATTTTTAGAGAGACTATTAGTTAAAATTATTAATTAAGTCTAAACTTTTATACCAGAGAGAATTGTTCTCATATTTAGAAGCATATTCAGTTAGATATTTAACCACAACACAAGGTTTACGATTGGCAATTCAATGTTAATGTAATCCTCCTTCTTCTCGATAGAATGAGTTTAATTGTCTGTCGAATTTCTTCTCAAACGCGTGTGCTGCGTGCCGTGAGTTCAGAAGAAGAAGAAAGTCAATCAAACATGAAAATTGCTCAGCAAAGAAGCGCATAAAGCTTAGTTTTACTTTGCCTTTCGTTTCTTTCGTTAATTTGTTTATTTATTTATTATGAGAAAATATAGGCAGATACGCAGAGATTTAAATTTAGAAATGTTAAAGATGCCATATTCTAAATTCATACATTAGCAAATGATAATATTCGAAACTGCTTGAAACAGAAAAAAAGTGACGAAGAAAGTTGCAAGTACATACATAAGTACACGTGTAAAAATAGATTGATAGTTTTTCAAGTTTTATTTACATTTAATTTTGTGTCATCGTCTGCTATTTGATATTCTGCAAAATTAGTGAATAATACGAGAGGATCACGATATTTCACTCACGCAATTGTTTGATTGATAATACCAAATATGTAAATTGAAATCAATCAAGAAAGTAAAAAGTGTGCTAAGTTGAAAACAAATTTACTGAACATTATGATCGCGCAATAATTTAGTTTAAGTGGATTTATTGCAGATCGCAAGAGGTGAAAATACATAAAGATGAACAAATAGGAATGTGAGCAGAAATTAAAGTCGAGCAGCATGACGAATGCAAATCGTTATATTATACTTATTTATTACTTTAGTGTTTGGTTCATGATTCATAGGCGCTTTCATTAGTCTCTTCTATATCTTGATTCATGTCTTTAAATTTAAATCGACCAACTCTATAATTCTCTGTTGTCCTCTCTACTCGATGATGATTTGTATTTGTCGTAATTCATATCGTTGCATGCATAATGCAGAATTTGTTAGATAATTATTTTGAATTAAATAAAATTAATTCCGAGCTATCTAAATGTGCTATGAGAACTGAAAACGTAGCTACACAACTACGTCCATGTTGCAAAATATTAAAGAGTTCAAAAGCTAGACAAAACGGTAAAGTGCCACGAGAACTGCTAAAGATGAGATGAAGTGCGGATTGGTGAAAGTCTCACATTACACTATATACTTATAAAGTAAAGTACAAGAACTAAGAAAAGGAAAATAAGAAAATTTGTATTAAATTTAGAAATGTAGAAACCAAGTAGTCAAATACAAGCAGAGGAGGAAAATAGATAACAATACGAAGAACAGAAGTCATCACTAAAAGTTTCGATTTCAAATGTACACCTGTTTTCGCCAAGATTATTTCTAACAAATTATCATTTAATTTTTCCTTTTTCCGAAGAGAAATTTATGTGGAAATAAGTTTATTACGTATTGTTTAAAACTGAACAAAAATAGGAGCCACATAGGAAAGTATGGTCGTATGGATGAAATTAAAACAAACAATCGCAAACTTCTTAATGATGAGAACAAATATTTGGGTTTAGCCCCCTTGAAGCTAATATGTACAACGAAAGTAGAAGTATGTGGATTATCTATCGAATAATTGGAATTGCAAAAGTCCAAATTACTTTTATGTAACTATATATTTAAAATTGCCCAAATATAAAACACAATTATTTGAAATTAAGTATTTCAATTCATGCAATATTGCAGATAGTCTATTACGAAAACGGAGTGAGAAAAAGAAAATAAACTACACTAGAGTAAAGTGTAATTATTAATTATTAAATCGCAATTATTATAAAGTTCATAAGTGCAATAATTTCTTGATCTGAAACGACATTCGAATCTAATGTGAATGTAAAAATAAACGTTATCATTATGTAATAACTACACGCATCACTTAAAACTGAATACGAGAATGATGATACATAACATGATCTTCTTTATACCTTTCTAACCAATTTTGAACAAAGCAGAACAAGAAAAAAAAACTTGCAAGTATGAGTAAAATCTCATAACATAAATAATACCTGAATTAACTTTACGGACTACCAATAATATTCTTATTAAAAGTAGTTTTACCACTTTACAACTCTATAACAAACGTTATAGTTAAAAGAATGAAATTAGAAATCCAAATACGAAGCTTGAACTACATGAACCCAGAACCTAAGTTGGAAGTCAAAAGGAGGAAGCAATATGCGAAATTAACCATTTTCGAAGAGGAAAGCAAGTAACAAACGAATGCAACAAGAACATGACGATGAAGAACAACTATAGCTATGTACATTCTGTTATCGGAACAAAACAGCTGTGTTCTTAGAGGCAAACAGCGAGTCAAGGGGCAGCGAACCGTTGCAAATGTCAAATGACCAAAGCAAAAGCAAAGTTAAGCTAAACTAATAAGCTACAAAACACTGACCGCCTATCTTCGCGTAATAATAATTGTTTGAGAATCCTTAACTTTTCCTCTCGTCGACTCGATTTTCTTCATCCTAAGATCTGTTTGGAACAATGGTATACGTCCAAACCTAAAATGTTTAAGACACCGCTTATCTCTCGCTGCGCATTTTCCCAAAAATTACAATATTACCCGGAAGTGGAAATAGAATAATACAAAACGCCTCTTTTGTGAGCATCTAACATTCAAACGATAATCGTTATTACCTACAGCTGTTAGTTATGGATTGCTGTTTTATACTCTTTCTCGGTGCGTTTTTGTTGATGATTGCTTTGAGCACAGCCAACGATAAACTAAGCACTTTTCAATTCGAATTAAAATTTTGATTCGTGTTCTTCCTCACTATATAGAAGATTCGTCCCTCTTTCACATTCGAATTATGTACTACGTGTGATATATGAATGCTGATCATTGATCATACATTTTCACTTTCACTCCAGAGACCAGACCAGAGAAGAAGAGCGTTTAATTCTATTAATTAATAAATATTTCTACATCTTAAATTTTATGAGAAAAGATTTACAAACTTTTATAAGTAAATCTTAGCTTAAGTTGTATATAATTAACTTTTTATTAATTGCCTAATTAACGCTTTTACAATTTAACAATCTGAAGAAGACGTCGTCTTAAAAAACTCGAAGTTGATGATCGTTGGAAGTTTTGTCTTCTTATAGTTGAAATGTCATATTTCTATTTTGGTTTTGGCATTCGATCTAGTCGAAGAATAAAAACTCGTTCGATCACTTGACGATTGCAATAAAATGCAAACAAGTGGCAAACTTCCTTATAAGTTTTTCATTGCGTTGTGATAATAATTAGTAATAGCAACTTCCAAATCAAACCACAAGACCATAAATCTAAATGTCAATTAATGATCCGCGACACGTAATGAGAATAGAATGCTAGAGATGACACCAAGATCCGATCCGCGAGTTTTTGCTTTTTACACATTTTCATCTACAAAATGAATGTTACTAATAAAATTTTATCGGATTTATCGACAAGATGTATCTAGTGAACGAGTATATTAAATTTGCGAGAAATAAAATTAGAAACAAAACTCTCTAAATTAATCAATCAATCGTACTAAAGACATAACATTCTCCAAAGTATAAGCAGGCACAAAAGTAAAACGCCTTCCTACAACTGCCTGTAATATAATAAATAATATATTAGTGTGAGAAAGAGGAAGACGAACTGATGGGAATGATGAATATGCGGATGTTTACTATACATCATTTTTAAATTTCGATCTCACACAATATTAAAATTTTAAATTTTTAAAAATTAAAATCTCTATGCTAAGGCGCTTCTTCTATCACTACTATCACTTTAGTCTATTCTTTCTTCATTATAAAAAAGTTCAAGAAGAAGAAGAAGATCCGATCCAGTGAATGCTGGGATGTTGGAATCGCAATTATATTGACGACTAATTTGAATCGTGCGATACTCCTTCGCTTTTCACTTTAATCACATTTCAATTTAATTTACTTTTTTTCTGAATCCCATTAATTTCTCGCAAGCAAAATATTTATGATAACTTTTGACTAATAATTTTGATTGAGTCAAGAATGTTGAATATGCCTTTATATCTCCTTTAGATATTGAAGATAAACCTAAGAACAACAATTTCCGATTCCGCCATATTTATGCAATACTTTAATGACCAATTTTATTATGATTTTATTACAAAGTCTTATTTATTGACAAACACATCGAGTATTGCGTAATCAACACATGAATGAAGAACAGTACCAGAAGTCGCTTCTGCATTTCCTTTCTTTCTCTGTTTTTATTTCCATACTCAAGGTACAATTTTCCGCGAAAAAGAAGCTTAAGAAAGCATTTAATGCAGGTAATCTTATTGTCGTTTTCTCTGCTAATCTATTAATCATTTAATTACTAAAAATAATACAAATCTTTACTGTTATTTACAAGTATTACTTCCTAGTAAGATGACAGACAATTTATTATAATTGCAAATCCTAATATATTATCACTAACTAATATCTAGGTAACTAAACAACAAGACCTACTTACAGAAATTTCAAGTAAAGATAATTCTACCTACTTAGGCGACAAAGAAAAGTTCAAGGAGTAAAAGCAACAACGTGCTTATACTTTGAAAACATATTTCTAGTATTACCTAAAAGCACTCGTCTATTATTTATCAATTTCGTTGTTGTTCATCAAGTGCTTCACGATTCTCGACTGCGAGTCTTTTGGGTCGCGCACCTCCGCAAACACGGACTGCAACATCTTCCACCTTCTTTCTGTCATAAGTTACCAAAGGAATTGTTGCTAACAATCGAAAGCAAAAGTAGCAATTTCTAATCGAAGAGATGATGCTAAGAAGGAGATGCAATTTTTGGGGGCTGTTCGGGCGCTTATTTAAACTCAAGGTGGCCGCAACGTACCTCATCAGTCGCCCATCGACCATCCGTCTGCCCTGAAGAAGTGAAAAGAGTTGGGAGGCTGCTGCCAAAGTAGTGTTAATTTCTCAAGTTTTTCTTTTTGGAAAGAGATACGCGAAAGTTCAACGGTATCACGAGCGTGGGACACATTTGAAGAATGAAGCCGCTTATTGTAAGTTCATCTATTAATTCTATTATGTTTTAAAATACTATTCAAGAGTTTTTTTTTTAAATTACGATTGTAAATTTCAACTTAAACTTTTTCTAACTAATTTTTAATAATATTTATTGGAGAAAGATTATAAGAAGCCTTCTATCAGGCATATAATTTCTTCTTTGATACCCCACAACTTTTCAATAGCAACGGGGTATAATACATCCAACAATAAACAACAACAAAAAAGCTAAACAAGCAACTGTCGCAAAGATGTCTTGCAAATAGATGAAAGATTCAATGCTTTCTTTCGGATATATCTACCTGATGGCGTTCACTTTCTATTTCCCATGGAAGTCACGCAGACTTTCTGCAATTCTTTTCAACTTTACACCGCATCTTTGTTCTTGCATTGCTACCGATTATCATCATCATCGACAAGCGCTCGCACGCTTAATTGCTTAACGACCTATTGTAACTACGAGTGTTATTATATCTAATTGTTTTAGAAGTGAAAGAATTAGCTTAACTGGTTTGAACATTTAATGATGACCTGTCAAGATCATGAACGATAATTTACGAGCCATCATTCCTCTTAAAAAGAATTGCAACAACTGATGACACTTTGTTTTAGGTGCTATGTTGTGCTTTGGCACTAACTACGGCGCGCCCTGAAGCCGGTTATAGTTATAGCCCTCCGTCGAGTTCATATGGTGCGCCTAGTGGAGGCGGTGGTGGCTTTGGCGGCGGTGGACACGGAGGTGGCGGTGGAGGCCACGGAGGAGGATTTGGAGGAGGTATTACACTTAACCTACGCGAAGACTAGAAAGCTATATACTACAAGTAATTCTTAATCAATTCCAGGTGGAGGCTTTGGCGGCGGCGGTGGATTTGGTGGAGGTGGCGGAGGAGGATTCGGCGGAGGTGGCGGAGGAGGATTTGGCGGCGGCGGAGGATTCGGCGGAGGTGGTGGCGGAGGTTTCGGTGGAGGTAAGTTTTAAAACTGTAATGAAATCGATTTTTTATCTCCTCTAAACTTTGTACTAATTTGATTAGGCGGCGGCGGAGGTTTTGGCGGAGGATTCGGAGGTGGTTTCAGCGGCGGTACCACGGTACAAAAACATATCTACGTTCATGTGCCACCACCAGAACCCGAAGAGTTTAGGCCACAACGTCCTATTCAAGTAGCAGCCCCACAAAAACACTACAAAATCATTTTCATCAAGGCCCCATCTGCACCCACACCCACTGCCCCAGTTATTCCATTGCAACCGCAGAATGAGGAGAAGACTCTTGTATACGTCCTAGTGAAAAAACCAGAAGAAGCCCCAGAAATTTCTATTCCAACCCCCGCACCTACACAACCGAGCAAACCAGAAGTCTATTTCATTCGCTACAAAACTCAGAAAGGCGGCGGCGGCGGAGGAGGTTTTGGAGGCGGTGGAGGATTCGGTGGCGGCGGCGGCGGTGGATTTGGAGGAGGAGGAGGAGGAGGCGGCGGCGGTGGATTCGGTGGTGGTGGCGGTGGAGGTTTTGGAGGAGGACATGGTGGTGGCCACGGAGGAGGTGGCGGTGGAGGACACGGTGGAGATGTTTCCACCAGCTATGGTCCCCCCGGTAAATCTGGCCCATACTAGACCATCACAAAGCGATCTTGAACCAAGGCCTATCAGATCTGAATTTATTCTGCTTTCTTCTTGTTGCAAAATAATGAAGAAATTTCTAACATCAATAAGCGATTATTAAATATAAGTTGTCTGATAATGGTCAATGTGACTTATGTTTACGAGTTGGAATCTTTCAGTTACAACTTGTAGATTTGTGTAAATATTTTCGTGTGCAATATGTTTTAATATATTAGCCTTTTATTGTACTAATTTTATTATTGTATTTTTGCTACAATACGGTGACAATAAATGTATTTTTAGAAAAAAAAAGTAAGCTCTTTGCGATATCAATAACGACAATAGCCTACGTTTTCAAACCAATCCTAATTAATTATCATAAGTGATTTATATATTTTCTGATACGAAGAAATTACATAAATACAAGTAATGGGGTTGTGGAATGAAGGAAC
The DNA here is from genome assembly GCA_030556245.1 of Falagria sp. GC000072. Lineage (NCBI taxonomy): Eukaryota > Metazoa > Arthropoda > Insecta > Coleoptera > Staphylinidae > Falagria > Falagria sp. GC000072. The sequence continues at coordinate 34 of JASKGN010014605.1, read as the reverse complement.
ATACACAAATACATCTAACAAATCATGAAACAAC
>JASKGN010014599.1:0-11289 GCA_030556245.1 Falagria sp. GC000072 | reverse complement strand
TTACTTTTTTCATGCAAAATGAGCGACAATACATATGCAATTTTCGGTCACACGTACATGAAAAACTGAAATTATTTTTATTTCAACGAAAAATTTTAACAGTTGGCACCGCTGAAATTTTTGAATCTCGCGGTGAAATTTTTTGGTGAAACTCGCTGACAAAAAATTGACAGCGCAATTGGCGGCGCACTAACCATATGCAATTGCACACTAACACACATGCAAACAACCCCAAAATTTCAAAAATTCATATCTCGGAAACTAAAAGAGCTACAAAAAATCTAATTACAGATTTGGAATCAGGGGGTTGAATTATATAAGATAGACTACCCCTAAAATCCTTCCGGACAAAAATAAGCCCTTCCAAATTTTAAATTTCCCGAAAACTTTGAAAATTCATAGCTCAAAAACTATAAGGGCTACAAAAAATATAAAAACTGTTTTGGAATCAGGGTGTTGAGTTCTTCAAGATAGACTACCCTTAGAATTTTTATCGACAAAAATAAGAATTTTTTTTTCTTTTTACCCCTATTTTCGGCCCTTAGGAAAATCGTAAATGGGTCGTGTGACCATTCATTTTATAGATCTTTTTGAGTACTTTCCAATGGAGAAGGAAGTTTTGAAATCGATTAATAAGTTAAGAAGTTACGGGCGAAAGAAAAATTAAAGTTTTACTTCCGGTCGATTTACCGCTCCCCAGGGGGCGGCAGACTAAAAATTTTAGTCGCGTCATCGGGATCATTTATCCAGGCATCGTTTGAGGTCAAAATCAAGTTTCTAGCTTTATTAGTAACCGAGTTATGCCTAAACAAACAAAAATAATACTCTTAGGGTGGTTTACACCCTTTAAAATCAACAATTAAATAATTTTAAATATTGATTGGAAAGGTGATTAAATTCTCTATCTTCTGATACCAGAATAAACCAAATGTCTTAATTAGTTCATGAGATATAATTTTTCAAAGTCAAAGAATGCTTTTTAATTTAGTCACTTCAACTTTAAGAATTAAAACAACCCCTTTCTGATAACTTTTATAAGAATTTTAAAGCGCGATTTTAAAAGCACGTTTAATAAGTTTTATTTTGACATATATATAAATCAGATTAATTAGAAAGAATAATTTTTTTTCTTAATGCAGAAAAATATGTCATTCATAATTTGAAATTTCACCCCTCTGTTTCTGCCCTTTCCAAAATTTCATATGGAGTGTATTTATCTTTATTAGAAAAAAATATATATACCTTTTTTTAGATATAAGAATCAGTTTGGTCTTATGTTATTATTTGAAAATAATTTAAAACTTTTGAATAATATTTTAGTATGGTATAACATGCATGGGTGTCTTTCATACGAGTTTTACAGTATTAAACAGGTGATTTCTGCTCAAGTTATTTAATTATTATTCAAAATATTTAATTAGTTAATGATTTAACTCATGAATTTTATTATATTAATTCTTTTATAAAGTAATAATTAAATAAATTTTATTTTTAAACATGTTACAAATCAAGGAGAGTACAACATATTATTACTTTTAATTTCAAATATTAAATAATACGACACAGGCATACACATAATAAGTTACTAAATACCCTTAATAATAATAATTAGTGTTAAAATCATTCTGTCAATCTACATAGCATACAAAACATAATTTAAACAATATATTTCAATTCACAACATTATAGGAAACAGATTCAAACTGCAATAGCTTTAAATCAATGTCATTCATTCCATTCCCCATTTAATTATATGTACCTTATTTGTTCAAGGGGCACTAAAATATCCATGTGGCGGAAGACACATCTAGATGTAAGGCTCTACAAATTCTCTGTATAGTACTTTCAAACAAGGTCCATTCAGGGTAGTTCATCAGAACATTCTAAATTTAAAAGCATTCATATTAATTTCATTTAAGAAAATAAATATTTTACTTACCCTGTCTTATTGATGTATAAATAGGGGCATAAGCATCCCACAAATAAACCCTGTTTACTTCTTGTTTCCAAGTGATATCACAAAACATTGTCATTGATGTGGATACCAAATTGTTATATACAGATATGTACAATAGCTAAGACTGTCCCATGACAAAATATGCATTGTCATATATTCTCTGCAACAATAGAGAAAATCATTAAATAATTACATATATTCCAAATACTTTACAAAATTATTCCAATTACTACTAATAATCAGGGTAATGATTTCAGACTTCATAAACACAACGAAATTATAATGCATGAAAGATGATTAAGATATGTATGACCCTCCTAAGGGTTGAAAATACAGATGCAATGAGAAAATTTTATTTATTTTTGTTTATAAATATTCTAAGGGTAGTGCATCTTAAAAACTTATACATGTCACTGAAAATTGCATATGTATTTTGCATAAAAAAAGTAATAAAATAAGTAATAATAATAAGAATAATTCGATGCAAGAGTATATATAATCTTGGTTCGAATATTTATATGCACTTTTATCAGGAGAATTTAAACAACTTTTTTTATTTACAATTCGTACAAATTGCTTAATTTGGTATTAAACTATATGAACTTTTAACATATGCAATGTGTGATTCAGTTAAATCAAACTCACACATATCATCCCCACTTAGGTTTAATGGTGAAATAAATATATGTTAGATTTTAAAATATTAGCAATAATTACCTAAAACATCTGAAATCAGTATGAAAGGGGTTAGATGTATATAATTATGATACTTAATTTTGGACATATGGACAAATATATTAAACTAAAATAATTACCACAAAACATTATAAATCTTAGTAACAATATAACTACATACATAAATATTGATGTTAAATATATATAATTCTCATATATTAGGAATGTTATTTTACAATAAATATATATAGCAAGACTTAAGCAACATTATTAATGGAATTCATTACAACTTGAGTCTTTTCAATAACGTTTTGAATAAATGGACGTTCGCTCGGATTAGTATTTAGCATATACATTATCAAATCATGAATATGTCCTGAAAAAATGCTATCTTCTGGAAAATGTACTCCTCCCGATAGAACTGCTAAAGCTACAGAATCGCCTCTCATATAAACTAAGTCAAATGGTGATATAAAATAACACAGCGCATAAAGAATACATCCTAAACTCCAAACATCAGTTCTTTCATCAATTACACAATAACTCTCTACATTGAACAATTCAGGTGCTCGATATGGAGCTGAACAATGTTCTGCAGCTTGATCTTGCAGTTTTTGTGCATCTTGAGAACCACATACTTGTACTCGAGCTTCTGTCATAGACCCTAAATCTATTAAAATTGGCGTAAAATTATCTGTAAAACACACATTTGCTGTTTTTAAGTCTCTATGAGCAAGGGGTTCTGGTTTAAATTCATGCAGATATTTTACTGCATCTGAAATACTACAGAATATTCGAAATATTTCATTAGTGTCTAAGTAATGTTTGTCTCTTGAACTCATTGTTAGAAAATCATGTAAGGTTCCTCTGGGATAATAAGGAAGAATTAAAAAAGCTTCTGATGTTGTATTCACTACAATATCTGCACATCCTAGAAATCAATAATTTTCGTTTAGCAAATTAAAATTTAGTTTTTAAATAGTAAATTTAATCTAAAAAAATTTCAATACCTTCAAAACAAGAACCCACCAACTCCATTATATTAGGATGTTGAATTTTCTTTAAAAAGTCTATTTCTTTCTGAACCTTTTGTTGATCAACAATACTGTGACTAGTCATACGTTTTAGAGCATATGTTTTCCTATTATTCTTGCATTCTACTAAATCAACTGTACTAAAACCTCTGAAATAGTATAACTGTTAGGTATTATTATTTAATTAATAGTTAAAATATAAATAAAACATTACATACCCTTCTCCTAGTCTTTCAATCACTCGATACTTTATGCCATTTACATTTACTGATTCATTTTTGCAAATGCAACCCATTTTCATAATCATTGTTAAACCCAATGCATTCATCTTCACGTCTTGCTATTTCCACAATAAATGAAACCCACAATTAATTAAACTTTGCTCTTTTCTTCGGCTTAAAAGACTGGCAATTTTATTCGTAATGATTGTAAAGATTGTAAACTAACCTCACTACTACATTGATACGAATTTGTACGAATTTAAGGACAACTCAGGACATGGAAATGTCAATTCCACAAAGAATTATTATCCTGTATTATCCCTTAATATTGCTTAATATAAGAAATACAGACAATTATATAAAAATTATGTCTATACTGTTAATGTAAAATATATTAATTTGATAACTTGATGTTAATAACAATCTAGCAAAAATTGTTCAAGATCATTCAAGATATTATATATTAATGTGCAATATATTTATAATCATTTAATTATTCATAATAATCGCATCGAGGTAACTGTGTACTTATAAAATTGCCAAAGAATTTAAATGTAAATTTTCTAATATCTGAAGGCCTAATTAATAAAATTTGCGTCACATAATCAGCAATAAGTTGCCGCAATTCAGGATGATCAAGATCATACGACTTCAATTCCAATAAACATTTATGCTAAAAGTACAATTATTATTCCCTGTGCTTTAAAATAAAAATACAAACTTACTTTATTGTCTAAATAAGTTGAAAGTAATTGCATATCATCAACCCAGGTCCCATCCAAATTCAATTCATCCAAACAGGTAGGTTTAGTATCTGTAAGTCTTACTTGGGGATTTATTACCAAAACAAAATCAGAATCATCCCATTCATGTTTTAATATTCTTCCTAGACTTAAATTGTAATTAAATCTTGTATTAATTAAAGACAAATGAGATTACCTTGGAAACTTAAAACTGTAATGCTATTATGAACTATTCCACATTCTTCAAAGATAGTTCTCAAAATTCTAACACAGTCAACTTGTTTCCCCTGGAATAATTCAGTGGAAGGACCAAAGCATTGCTAAAAATATTTATGCATATACATAATGTCTAAATAAAATAATATACATACATAAGTGTTAATACATAAATCTCCATTAATATAACAACATGATAATTGGAACTTCCCTATGTATTTTTTAATAGCCAAATACCGCATTAAAATAAAACTTGCTCCTTCTGATAAATAATCCTGAGCTTTGCGAAGGCTGTAGAGTTTCCTTGAATCAATTGATTCTAATGAATTAGTGTGTTTCACATAATACCATTGATGTTTCAAGGCTGTATACAATGATTGTTCATTTACATTTTCTCCTTCTACAATAAATCTGTAAAATATATATATATATATATAATGTAACAATTTGACAAGATATTAATGAACTATATTTTAAGATATTAATTATTATGACGCATTAATTTAAATCTTCGCAGTGATTATAAATAATGTCATACTCCTTGCGTAATTCTTCAATTGTATGCATGTTAGTATCAACCCAAGAAGTCATTGATGATCCTCCGTTATTTCCATTGCAATCAAATTGCGAACTGAGATGAACCAAGAACTTTTTCTGTCCGTATTCGTTCTGCTTCTCTAAGTCATCCTCTAAAGCTGCTGTTTCACCAGGCAAAATATCTCCACCCTCGATATGATCAGTTATGCCTTCCTTATCCAATACTTTCAAAAGTTTCCTTTCATATTCTTCTAATAAACGTTCCACGGGTTGTCTTCCCTCAACTTCTTGTACATCAATACATATTCCTCCAACAGGTTGTGGTATATAATAATAAAGCATTTCATCTTGATTCATAGCTATCTCCAACTTGCTTACAAGTAAAGATTCTCGAAAAGTTAGCTGATCATAAATTGTGTCACCTGAAAATGTATGAAGATGCACGAGTTTCAAAATAAATGAACACTTACTTATATGAAATTTAGATATAATATTCTTCAAATTAAATAAAGGATATTGATTATGTGCATGCAGTTTGGCATCAGCAACTTCTTTAAGGGTAGCATTATAATCTGTAGCAGATAAAATATCTCCAAGGATTTCTTGCGATACTAAAAGGGCTGATGGAGTTTGTAGATGATCGGTGGTATTTAGTAGACGATCAGAAGTACTTGGTATTTGACCAGTACTTGGAATCACACGCCTTAAAATTTCTTTCGTTATGCTTTTTATAACTGCTTCTGTATCTTGCGAATCAATTGATTCATATGAGCTTTCATCCAATGTTGTGCCCTCGGCATTTTCACTATTATTATTTGTCGACATTGTTTGTACTTTTAGAATTTAAAAAATATATATAAAAATTAAATTAAAAACTCAATGACGAATAAAAATTGCAAACGTTGTGTTGCCAGGCAGTACGTGTGAATAATTCATTTGTTCCCAGATTCATGAAAAATTTGATAGCAAAACAGATTTTTAAATGCCTTTAAACATATTGGCATATATTTCGAGTTTCAACATAGTCAAAATAAATTACAAGCAAAACATTTACACATTTTTGTAGCACTGGTATACAAAATTTGGTCAAATTTCAACTTATTAATAAAGACAAACAACATAATTATGTTATTTTTAGTTGATATTATAATATACTGCCTTACGTCATACTTTGAAATCGTAACAAATGCTACTTAAATATAATTATTATTCTTAATAGTATTATGATATATTTGTCTTAAACCACAATTCATTAAATACCCATATTCATCAATGAATTATAATGGTATTCATTTTCATCGATATAAATATTTCCACATTGCTGCAGTAATAACTATATTTTTGTTTATCATACAACAAATGAAACAACAACTATTCTATATATTCAACTTCAATAAAAGTATAATTTTTAAATATGTATATGGTATCATTAAAATATATATTATATATATCGTTTAAATGCTACAATTCAATTCTTGATTTTACCCAAATTTAAGTTTGAGATTAAAAACATTTGGCACTACTAAGTCTGTAAATATTTGCCATATCTAGCACACTCCTAATTTGGATATTGTCAAATATGTGGTTATTTAAGTCTAATTAGTAATTGTGTCTACAATCTCGGTGTATAGTGATTATAATTAAGACAAAACTTAATAAATGCACCGTTATATTAGTCTATATTTTTATTTAAAGTTTAAATGTGCATTAGATTTGGTCAATCCTATTTATATTTTGAAATGGTCTACATTAGGAGAGAATGATAAATAAATTATAAATTATTGTAAAGATGTCAAATTGATTTTGGATAAATATCATTTTAAGGCAGATCTAGGTTTTCTGGGGAAGACTAATTTCCGATCTAAACCCTAATTCATTAGAATATTTTTTATTACTAATTAAACCTCGTTAAATATATATTTAATAAAATACTTGATGTTATGAAATTATTGTGACTCACAATTATATGACAATTGTGCAATTATTAAATACTTTAAGTTTACATGGCTATAATACCCCAGGAACTTTTGGTTGCATCTTTAACATTTTTAGTAAATGTTAAAAAAGCACCATAGAAGCACATTTTATGTTCAAAACATAATATATTAATATATATATCGAATGTAATACTTAGATTGTTTGATTGTCAATATACATATTTGCAATTATAGCTTTTAATAAATCATGGTATTATGATTTTCGTCATCGTTTGATCTTTAAAAAGCGACACATTATTAACCATTCAATAAATCGTATCAATTCATGAAACGTTTTGTATAACGATTATATATGTGATAACACATCCTAATAATTATATAATTTATATTTCATTAACATGATTAAAATTCGTGACGCTCAGGTATTGGCGAATTTGTGGATGAACTTGATATGCTTCCGTCTTCAGCGAGATGATAAGCAACCTCGTCCTTTGCGTTCATCCTCATCATCTAAACAGAAACATAATATTAATTTTAAGCATTGTAATAATGCAGCATATAGTAAAGCCAAAGCCTTTTAAGTGTTACAAGAAATAAGTGTATTTCTAATGCCATGCTTAAGCTAAACCACAATAAAGTTCTAGCATAAAATAAATAATTTTAATAATTAAATGATATAAGCCAGCATTAAATTTAAAATTGTCATTCGCTAGAATTAATAATGAAGTAGAGAAAAGCAGCAATTTAAGCAATACATTTATATAAATAAATTTATCGTCAAACTACATTCTTTACTATTTGTTATGGTTTCCAAACGAACCTATCTTATTCTAGATCTAGTCCAATAATTTAAAGATTATAAACTATTTAAAGTCACATTAAATTGTTAGTAATTTAACAATGGATAACCATGATTTCCGGAACCTAAATTCGTCATTCGGCCGTGCCAATTGTGCGAGAGAGCCGTTCGCAAAGCATGAAAAATAAGAGCACATCATTTAACAAAGCTCTTCATAAGCTGTCCATTTGAAAATTGAATTTTTATGTTGGTTTGCATTTCATACGATGAGGCGTATATATCAACTTTCATTTCCTTCATATAAAGAAACGTGAATATAAAATGTTAGTAAAGTTAATGTTAGTAACTTACACCAGTGTTAGGAGAGCCATTCTGACAATTTTCACCTGAATTTTCATTTAATGGACACACTAAATCACCATAATCAGCTTCCGATTTGCTTTTGCTTCTCTTCAATGAAAAATGTGACTTCTTGGCGATCTGAAACAAAATCATAAATAATTTTCGCTTAAAAATATAAATTAATTAAAAACAACCTTTAATTTAGCAGATGGTGTCAAAGGAATATAGCCCAAGGTCCCTTCAGCTTCACGTTTTGCCTGAATAGTTTCCTTTCCTAACAGTTCCTTGAAATGTGTACTTAAATGCCTCCGAAGCAAAGTTTTATTAGGAGGAATGTTCAACAAAGCCGCTAGTAATTCTGCGTTGAATTTATTCTCGAGCACCATCAAACCTCCATGTACACCAGCGCCACGTAAATTAGGTGCATATTCAGCTAAGTCCACGGCTTTTAACCATTCCATGACTCTAAAAGATAAAACATATATCATCTTAATATATTCTAAAATGCAAATTGAATTTGTTAAACGACAATAAACTTGTCTATCCTGCCTACCTGTGTGTGGTCCATAATGATATTTGTTTAGGTGTTGGATGTTCAGGATCATCGGGTAAAGTGCGTCGTTGTAGACATCCTGGTTCATAGTCATTCTCTCGTAAAACTTGAATCCCTCGTTTTATACTGGCCACATGCAATAAAGCGGTCACGTGCAACAACGCCAAATCGTCCATGGTAAGTCTGTGTAACACCCGTCCGTCGATGCGATTCAGCAAAAAGTTTTCTTTGTGCTGAGGTAAACCCGTATCATCCAGCCAACGTAATACCCATGCGGTGTCCAATTTTCCTTTAAAAAGTAAAAGGAGTTTACATAAGAAAATCTCACATAAAATGTAAACAATTACAATTAATTTAATATGTTGAACTTACCAGCTTTTGATAAATAAGGATCACTAGAACTATTTTCCTCAATGTCAATTAAAGCAAGCTGCAACTTTTTTCTATGTAGCGAATTTTTAATACCAAGTTCCTTTTCAATTTCGCTCATATTAGCTTCCTGAAGATGTTGACCATTTTTAACCCACCGCTTGGCTTCCATAACATATTGATCCAAACCCAAATCTTGCAGCCAGTCGCAGATGTTTTCAGTGTCCCATTGTGCAAATGGTTTGTCGGGTCTAAATGAAAAAGCCACAATTGCAGAATCTCAGCTAATGCAACCTAAATGATAAATAAAATGAGGATTAAACGTACCTTGTGATAGTCGTGCCTGGTTCACTCCATCCTAAACGAGCAGACGCTGTTGCTCTCACACCACCTCTTTGGAAATCGCTACAGTTAGATGAAAAGTCGTCCAAAGTACCAGAATTTGAACGTCTTATTTTACCTGTGATATAAAATTAATATAAGTTTTGTACTTTCTTAAGAAAAATTCAAATAATAATAAAATTAAAATAAAAAAATTAAAAAACTGCTTTAGTACCAAAAATCTTTTTAATTCCTTTTTTGTTGTTGAATTGTAGTGACGGCGATTGTGGTACGGATGGATTATTTGGTTCCCCGATCACGATTTTTTCTGTTTCGGCTGTAAACATTAAATTCCGCACATATCCACAATAAGTATCTGAATTTAATTTTCATAATGAAAATGAGCAATGATGAAAGCACGTCATGTTCATTCCAGAAGCAATAGACAACTAAGCATTAGAAGAAAAATAACATTGAAGCGATCGTTGTGCGATAGCAAAGTTGTGATAAGCAGTGATACATCTAATTTAGAATTATTGCTGTGTTAATTATTAATTAAGTGAAATTAGTCTAAGCTAAATTAATTCTATGGACGGATGCAAAAAGTGCATGTCACGAGTTTGGTTGCGATGCTATATTAATCGTATTATATTAATAATAAATTAATATAATTAATAAATTTGTGAACGTTCCGTTAGATAAATAGAGTGCAAAGTGCACACAGTTTGTTTTTGATTTTCACCTAAGTTGGGCACCGAATGCCCCCTCGCCTTAACCCCAAGTAGTGATGAAAGCCCCATACCAAATGCAACTCCCTTCTTGGACCCTCCATTCATTGCCGCAGCCCCAACAGATGATGGGTTTGCATTCGCATCCACCACCGAAAAGGATGAGCCGCCATTACTTAAAAACTGTTGTCGGGGTAGACTGGAATATTGCAATTCGATTTGCCGCCTGTAACTTGCTGGAGGCGTCTATGCAAAACAAAAAAAGTGTAATTACCAACCATCGAAGTAACTAACTTCCGATATTAATCATTAAATGTTCCAAGATTTCGTTACGATATATTGGAAACAGATTACTAAATCGATACTTCGATAGCAGAAAAATTCTAATTTAGTAATTACCTTCGGTGATTGATGATCCGAACCGTCAGAACGCCTGGGTGATGCTGATAGAGATCCAACCGTTACAGGGCTTGGAGATGGCGATTTTCTTAACACCTTTAATAGAGTCGCAAAAATAAATAAATAAAATAAACTAGATATATAATAAAATTAATTTCATAAAAAAGTTGCTATAAATAAACTAACGTGATTATTAGCATGCACAGGTGTTGAAGTTAACGTCTGTGGTGACATCCTTGCCAAAAACGCAGCCTTTTTGGCTGCAAACGCACTATTCTCAAGATGTTGTTGTTGGGACGTTTTCAATTCAAGATTTTCTCGTTCTAATGCGGCTTGATGTAACTTCAGCTCACTTATAGCCGACATCAGTTCCAACTTTTGGGTTTCGAGTGAAGATCGTGAAAGCATTTCCTAAACAATATGAATGTCAAATTACATAATACGAATGTGCACTTTGA
>JASKGN010014589.1:0-10980 GCA_030556245.1 Falagria sp. GC000072 | reverse complement strand
CCAATATAAGAAATATTAAAAGGGCAGGCAAGTTGATTATGTCGTTTTGGACGTTTTTATGCACGCTTGTCATTTGTGCGCGAATGTGTATATGTTGACTAAATCACGAGACGCGCCAGGAGGGTGCAGCCCCAAGAGAGCAGCAGTAGCAAGCCGTGGAGGAACGCTGTCGTTTAGCCAAGCGACAGCGACGTCAGGTTCATGTTGTGGGGGATGATTCGTTTCAGCTGCTGCGAGTAAATAAATGCGGCGTTTATATGCATATCATCCCCGTATCAAGGCATTGATTTAATAATGTCGCAGTGATACAGCGTGCCTTGCCTGAGCTCCGAGTCTGTATCATGATTCATAATGACACCGACTCACTCACTCACAGGGTGGTTCGTTTGTTTAGGTGCCACTCGAATTCGCACCCTTTTGTCTGTCAATATTTGCTTCTTCATAATTTATTTGGCACTTTACCGATATGTCAAATTAATTTTGATTGAAATTTTTTATTAAATATTTAAGGAACACTCGGTATAAATGAATAATTCATAATTATTATTTGTTATTATGTACATACATATTTGGACATAGTGTATGGAATGAAATGACAGGATAGATGGAGCCTGTGTGGACTGGAACTGGAGTCGGTTCGAAAGTCCCTGGGGCCAACAGTTTTGACCTTCTGTCACTTTATCGGCGCCGTCACGCGCGAAATTGATATAATGCTTAATTCATGTCGCTCCGACTCCCGAGTTTAATATGCCCCTTCAAATTTCAGCTCGGCTTCGAGATCGCTTATGTGTTTACGTATATTAAGCGAGGCACTTGTTATATTATGCATCCATAATTGGTTATTAGGGAAATTTCATCCCTAAACCGGGGACGTCGCCGAATTCGTAATTTAATTTGAAATCGGGCTAACGGCACGGAAAATTGATTATAATAAAGTACGTGACTTAAAGCTTATGATATCTCTCAGGATTTATTATTTTCTCTTCTGAAAATTTTCAATTCATTTTCCCTCGAAAATTTTTTTAACTCCCGCGGAATTTTTTTAACTCCGCAAGTTTATGCGATTTTAATCGTTAAAAACATTACCACGACCCCATCAAAAAGTTGCATATATTGTGGTTGTTCATGTGCAATAAATAAAATCGCAAATGGAAGCATATGTAGCGTTGTACACAACGAGAGAAAAAAGTTAATTCGGTTAAAGCGTTTTTCGCGTTTTTGGCCAAACGCCGCCTTCGGTTTGGCTCGCTCGACGGCAGCGGGTGAATATCGCGGCAATATATTAATGAAGCTCATACATAGAGAGGTGCTTTATAATCCTCCCGCCAAGTACTCGCAGATTGATCGCACGCGCGCCATTTACCCGACTCGACTTCAGTCGACAGAACAACACAACCCGAAAAATAACCAGACGTTGTTGATGGCTACATTTTATTACGGCGACCATATGGAATACAGATTTGCCGGCCCTTTTGTTATGCCGATCTCGCTTCGTGGATGTTTTTCATCAGGGGTGGATTTAAGCTTGTTCCAAATTTTTAAAATCCAAATTCGGAAGAACTGAACCTTCTTCAAATTTAGAAAGTAGAATTTTAAATTTTTTCGTGCGTAAATTGTTAAATCCAACCCTGAATCATAAAATTTCCAATTCGTCCTCACATATGTGTTCCGTACGAGTTGTTCGCCTACTAGTGTGCTAAAAGCGTGAATTTATATTATTTTTACCCTCTTGTGTTGTGACTGGTAATCAATTTCCAGCGAAAAATATTGCTCACCACTGGATACATATTATAATAGACACAATGTTAAAGTTACTAGACTAGTATTGGATTCATGCCCAAAAAAAAAAAGAAACAAATGGACAAAAAAATATTCACCCTAAAGTATAAAAATCTTAAAATATACTTAGAAAAGCAAGCAAGAGTGAAAACAATGCGAAACAAAAAAAAAATTGTTGGAATTTTCTTTCTTTTTGTTGGAATTTTCTTTCTTTTTGTTGTTGTTACAATCGTAATGCTTCGTCGACGCGGACCGCATTACGCCAAGTCTGGGCTAAAAATAATATTAGCCGGAGAGCTAAAACATAGCGCGATAATGCATTACACGGGGGCGCTTGTTGTTTTTTGTCTTGGCGAATGCCAGGCAAGAGAAGAAAAGTACTGAGTCGTTCTGGTGGTGCGGCGGATTCTTTAAATCAATATTGCATTACGCGAATCAGAAAAGTCGACGAGTGCGGAGTCGAACGGAGATGGAACGAGGACTACTGCCATTTATTTAGGCGATTCTTAAAACAATAGATCGCGATTCTGAAAAAGGACGGACGAGGCAGAGAAGGAGCGCGTTCGTTGCGAATATTCGTTTTATTTGCATACGTACAATGAAATTCTCGAATAAAAAGTAATAAAAGCGGCGATAAATTTATCGAGGCTTTCCCAGCTAAATTTGAATTTCACCAAAATAAAAAAAATCCAAAAAATTATTAAAAAATTGTAAATGATGTAAACAAGGAAATAGTGGTTTAAAAGAACACTGCACGCACCGACACATACATAGATTCGAAAGGGTAGTATTGAGATGTAAGTGACACCAAAGAGAGCCAGCTGTGACTGTTTGCTCCATCTGGTTCCATTTCGCGGCTCGCCGACTCTGCCGCCCGATTGCCTACTACCCTCCCGCTCACACCAGCCACAACCCGCCAACGAAACCAAAAACGTAGAGGAGCATATCAACTGGTTACAAGGTTGCAACGCAATCGCATGTATGTAAGCAACGAACGAGTTTTCTAAAACGTCACATTTTGACACGACCGACGACGATACCGATTGCTATCATTCACACGCGGATGTAACCCGAACCCAATTCACAATTGAATCATGCTGGCTGATTCAATTGTGCAAACGTAAACATTTCAGTTTGGAACAATGGCAATAATTTCCGAAGGTTTTTTTAATCCTCGTCATATGACAATACTGCTGGTCTTACCACTAACATGGGGTGTATTAGATATGTCTCAGGGTTTAGCTCATCCGTGCGGAAGAATGTCTCCGATTGGTGGCAACCTTATCAAAATAACTACCCACGGGAATAAATACTTCACGCTCAAATACAACGGGAAAAAAATCCCTAACAATTGCTGCCCTAAATTGTTCTTTAATAAGGAAGGGATTGGATATGTTTTGAAGATTGCAGCAAAATCAAAGAAAAGTCGTTTAATAAGCCACTGCTGCCGCCGCCGCATCCGCAAAATAGGTACACGACTACCACCGCCGCCACCACCTCGCTTTATCTAGAATGTTGAATGGGCGCGGTCTCATCTTTGCTATTTGTTATTTTATTACTCTGCGCCTTGTTCCAATCTCTGCACGTTGCGTCAGCGAAAATGTTGCCGTGCCGCACTCCAGGATTAGACCTAAGCCAAAACCCGCACGTACATAGTTCACGCCACCCGCCGCCCCTCGAACCCTTGCGAGCGAGACTCGTCGAAGATGACCATCTCGACGATATCCATCCATGCAAGAGCGGCGGCAGCCGGCAAACTTGTTTGTCATGTGCGTCACGCTCGCTCGACGTCTGATTGCGGAGCGGAGTGCATGCCGGCCACGTCTCGCCCGCCTCCGACCTCTGATGTACAACTCCAACGTAAGTACATAGCATACAGTCGAAGCCAGAGCTAACTCTCGGCCCATATTTCGGACAAACTCGTGCGATCGATGCGCGCTGCCGTCGACGTCGGAGAGCGCACACGACGTCTTCCATCATGAAAATTAATGTTCCCCAAAGTATAATTTGTGGAGACTTGCTACCCGTCCTCTCTCTTCGCCGCCACTGCCGCCGCCGCCGAAGACGACGCTTGACGCGCGCTGTATTGCCAGAACGCTTCAGTGACTATAATATGCCGCTTAATTGTCTCGAAATGAGAAATTCGTTTCCAAGTTATAATTGGATACGCGGCGGCTCCCGCTTTACTTAATTCCGCACGAGGAGTGTGAGTGGAAAGTCAGTCAGTTCTCGGACCGCCACCGTCTGGAGACACATGCTATTACTTTATGTGTTATCCTATCTTGCTAGCTAGCTCTCTTAAATCGTCCTTTTTCCTTATTCTTCCTTATTCCTTGACATTTAAAAAAAAACTGCCACCTTCGCGCGAAAAGTTCCAATATGAAACATAAAAGTATGTAGGGGTGATAGAACGATGTGCTTCGGAGATAGGAAGAAGAAACGTAATATCGACAGGCCGCTCGCTTGAGATTGCGTGATGGCGGCGGCCACGCCACCCCCGCTTCACCTGCTGACCGCCGCCGCCGCCCGGGCCTGCCCAGTGCCCGCCGTTGCTATAGCAACCACCTCGTCATTAAAGCATCGCCTTATCATAACCGTGCCAGCCATCTTTGGCGACCGCTAGCGTAGCGATGCCGCGCGCGCAAGTTGCTTCTGCCCCCACAATTATGATAAATTCAATATCTTTTTCTTTTCTTTATTTTCACCCCCTTAATCACGATACACGAAAACGAATCTTAGAGACGTTAGGAGATCATTAGTCATTTCCCTTTTATATCGCCGTTATGCATATCGCTTCAAACGAGTGGCAGCTAGAAGTAGCAATCGTTGTATGTCATTTGTCGTCTGCTAACAGTCGAATGGAGCACGCGCCGCGCCACGCCGCCACCTGAACATTAATAAGTGATTTGTGGCGAACAGGCGTGCTGGCTGCGTTAGCACAATGCCACCGCCGCCGACCGACCTCACGAACACAAAACCACCTTCGATGAATGCCAGTCGTCATTTTTCATCCGCATGCAAAGTCATCATTAATTATATGACTTATTCAGGACGATTGGCAATCATTCACTCTCGTTTCCCTTTGAATAATTCAGAAACTACAACATAGTTGAAAAACTCTGAATACCACCTCATCTAATTTCAATGGGCTTCTCAATTTGCGGTGGCTGTTACGAGTTGAAAGATACCACTACTGACCACGACATTGGTGAATAAACTTGGAATCGCTCGGAAGCCAATCCGGAAGAAAGCGGTGGCGGCGACGACGACGACGGTGGTCTCTGCATGTCTAACTCGTGCGATGGCGGGCGATAAACATCCGGCGTGTTTGCAACAGGTACTCACTGCGCACCAGTTGGAAGCCCTCATTACCGAAACGAAAAAAGCAATCGAATCAACTGTGCTGTTAAGTTGACGGCGAGCAAAAACGCCGAAAAACCGACGAAATCGACTTGCTAGACGGACTCGAGCTTCTTATCTGTTCGGCGATGCTCGAATGTTTAGTTTTGAGCGAAACTAGATGAAGGTAATAATTGTGATGGTTACCAGACAAATAAAGTATGTAACAGGGGTGTAGTTAGAAAATTTGGGAACCCTAACATTATGGGAAGAGTTGTGGATGCGAGAAGTTTGTTGTTTGGAAGTTAAGGGGTCTCCAACTACTGATATCTGTAGTCAAACAAAAAAATTTAATTTTGATCATGTGACCCAATCACTATGGGCATAGTTATAGGAAAAATTTATTGTACAGAGTGATCATTAATGTTTGATAGACAAGGGGTCATCAACTAGAGACATCTATAGTCAAACAAAAATTTTTAATTTAGATTAGGTGACTATACCAGTCATTTTTGAAATGCTCGGCGATGGTCGAATGTTAATTTTTGAGCTAGACTAGATGACTGTAATAATTGCGATATCTGGTTACCAGACAAATAAAGTATTGGGCAGGAGTGTATTTAGAAAATTTGGGAGCCCTAACACTATGGGGAAAGCTGTAAGAGCAGTTTGAAAGTCAAGGGGTCTCTAAACATTATGAGCAAAGTTGTAGGAAGAATTTATTGTACAGAGTGATCATTAATATTTGATAGACAAGGGGTCATCAACTAGAGATATCTATAGTCAATCAAAAATTTTAAATTTAGATTAGGTGACTATACCAGTCATTTTTGAAATGCTCGGCGATGGTCGAATGTTAATTTTTGAGCTAGACTAGATGACGGTAATAACTCCGATATCTGGTTACCAAACAAATAAAGTATTGGGCAGGGATGTATTTAAAAAATTTGGGAGCCCTAACACTATGGGGAAAGCTGTAAGAGCAGTTTGAAAATCAAGGGGTCTCCAACTACAGACATTTGTGCACAAATCAAAATTTAAAATTTAAATCATGTGACTATACCAATCATTTTTGAAACCACAGTATATTAATGATACTCAAAAATGGTAAACGTATACGATCCATTGAACTAAACCTCACGCATCGCATCCGTTCAAAAGTGGCATTAATAAACCCAAATACGGCGTATTCAGAATTCTAGATAATGCGACATAATATCGACTTGACGTACCAATAAAAATGTGCACTTTTGCACAGTAGAAGGTAATTAGCGCGTTTATTTTTATATGTACATATTCCAACTGGCGAGTTTCCCGCATTTGTACTTCACAGTTGTTGCTTCATCGCATTTATTATAAATCGCCAGCAAGAATTTGCGAGATGCAAGTGCAAACGCGTATAATGACGAATGTAAGTGTCTTATTGAATTTGTTATGACCGAACCGGACGGGACTGACTGAGCTCGCACACCTGTTTCATTATAAAAACGCATTGTCTACAACCGCGCGCGTTTAATCGTCGCCATAATCGCGATCCGTGCGCGGTAATCTGCAACGCACAAAATAACAGAAAGATACAAAGAGTCGCAATGCAATCGCTAATGGTTATTAAAAACCTGTTGGGATGTCAAACTCTTCATGCTTTAATATCCTTCAAGTTTAGCATATTATTTCTATTATGTTGCTTGATTATATTGTTATACAAATCTTGAAATGTAACAATTTTTTTCTTTGCTTCTTTTTGAATTTAAATCTTATTCAATTGAATTTAAGAACTAAAATTGAATTAAATTTAAATTCATGCACTTTTTCCGAATTTTAAAAATAAAATGACTTTTTCGTTCCATTTAGTGATGAATATAACTAACAATAAAACTATAATGGATCTATTTTAGTCTTAAAGCTCTTCGCGACTTGTCTCATCGATCACATTATCCACGAAGAGGGTTTAACACGTCACCGAAGCAGAGAACAAAAACTTACTTAAGTTAGTTAGTTAGTTACATGCATAGTTATGGCAATGCAACTATTCGAAATTTATGGCCAAATATTTAATGGATATATTTTTAGTTCGGTGGGTATAGTTTTCCGTTGTGGGACCGCACGTATTGTGTTTCACATTTCACACAAATACAACGTAGTTAGTGTAATGAGAGATATTGAGCTTTTAATTCTCCATGCGAGAGTCATAACTCTTGTCGAACGTGAAAAGCCATAAACTGTACAACAAGTGTAATTGTTCTTTGGAGAAGACATTCGCTAGTTTCGTTGTCTTCATAATCGAATTTTCAGTTTCCATTGCTGCATCCCAGCATAAAACTTCATTTAGTTCAGTGGCAAATGCGTAATGAGTATCGACATCGACGTCTGTCTCGGATTTGTATTTGTCGCAAATGAGAATGTGTATGTTTGGGAAGTGCAGAAAATAAGCAGGAGTGGAAATTAAGAAAGGTATGTGGTTGGGTAGAAGAAAAGATCTTGGCGAATGGACCGTACGACGTGGCTTCCGATAAACGCGAAATAAAAACCAATTTGGACGGTGCCGTGATGCGACTGTGGACCGTTTGTCTCAATCACGGCTTAGCCCGAGTGTCTTTTTCCCGACGCAAACAATACGAAACGTAAAATAATGAGTGTAATTAATTCAATTAACCGTTAATTAATGGCGTCGTATACTTGCCCCCCTCAGCCTTTTGTATACCAGGATAATGGTGTTTTGAGCCTGCAATCAATATTTTCGGGAAAGTCTTAAATAAGCGAGCTTTTTTCCAAAAGATAAAAATTTAATCAAATTAAAAAAAAGAAGAAAGAAAGAAAAGGAGAATTATCTAAATCTAAGTTCGGTCCTGCATGTAATATAACTAACTAAGCGAATAATAATGAAGGCATAAATTAGACGTTTAATTTAATGGATTGGAGTTATGTTATAATACAATCTCTCGCATAAATATGTTGGGTGCGGCTCGGCTCGACCGTGGTGGGTCCGAAGACTTGGAGATCTTCACCACGCGCTAATTCTTGCTGCCCCGGCAATATCGGCGGGGTTTGATCTGGCAGCGGGTACTTTATTTCACTTCATCGGTCGTAATAAATCGCATAGAGGACTCGGAGTTCGCGGAGAGGTTCGTGGCCGAGGTGGACCGGTTATAAAAACACCTCTTCTCGCCTCTCGCGTTCGCAGCCATTTAACTCGCACTCGCTCGCCCGAAATGAATCTTATCGAGCATCCCATAAGTCTTGACATCACCTATTTCTTTCGTTCGCCGCTCTTTTCCAGGAGGCGACTTATAAATACGCGTATCCAGGGAAAACTTCTCGCTAGCTATAAGCGACGACCGACCCCCGAAGCGTAATGAATGTTTGGGCCATCAATAATGGCGAAGTTATACTCTCCCGATGGAGCTGAAAAAAAAAGACTTGCTACGCATTTGGTTCTAGAAGGAAAGAAATGTGGGATGTTATAGGCAACCAAATAAACGATGTTTTAGGCAACCAAATAAACGATGATATAGGCAACCAAATAAACGAAGATATAGGCAACCAAATAAACGATGATATAGGCAACCAAATAAACGATACTATAGGCAACCAAATAAACGATACTATAGGCAACCAAATAAACGATGCATTATTACAAACAACCAAAACAAAAAAATTCAATATCGTTTCATGTATTTTCTTAGCGAATTTTTTTTTGTCTTTTGAAGACATCAGAGTGCCATAACAATTGCTTGCATCATTGAATAGTAATAAGATCGTGCCTACACGAAATGAATTGCGTTGTTTCATCCATTGCGGTGCGAAGAAGAAAAGCAAGCACCTTTTTAAAATATATTATATGCCCCAGTTGAGCAAAGAGCGATCGAGAAGAAGGAAAGCAAGCAAGGCTTTGAATATGTTTGAATTCGTGGCGGCGCGACGAGGGGTTGCTTGCTTCGGTTGCACATATAGAAAAGATTCATGCATTCGCGAAAGGATGAAGTTGGCAGCGCCGAAATGGATAGGAGATAAAGGCAATGGAGAGCAAAAGATAGGAAACAAGCGAGAAAAGGAATGAATATCTTGCGAGGCAAAATTGTATTGTTGTTGGTTGGTTTCGGGGGTAGCAGAAAGGAAAGGTGGGTTATATATGAAATGGAAATGTATCGAAGAGGCGCATCGCACGATTCGGTTTTAGTTTTATCATCCCCTTGGATTCTTTTGGAAATTCTTAACATTCGCTCTCGTCGAATAGATATGCAATAAACGGATATGGCTCGGGCGTAGTGGTGGTGATTCGGCAAGCGCGAGTCATAAAATAACTGATCTCGAGGCTAAACGACACGCGTGATTTGCATATGGAGCAAGGGGTGGTGTGCGAGGGTGGCACTATAAAGCTGGCGACGCGCTTTCGATTGTTTAAATTAAAATCGACATGGAGCCGCCACCTTTCTTTCTTTCCGTTGGGCTTATTGATGCAATAAGGCTAATCGTTCGTTCGGCTCGACATCATCGACAACTTCGGCATCTTCTGAATTTTAAGCAGTCATAAAACCGGCGATGTTAATTTTTCCTGCTTCCCGAATGTAATATCGCGCTGGTGGTTACGTGACTCGAATACAACCCTAAGACGTCTTCTGCTTCGCGTGGAGCTGTACGTCTCCAGGTGATGATATTTTAGCTCGACTTAGATAAGTATTCCAAAAGTCATTTTTCATCTTAAAACCCTCGGATTTAATGCGCACAATTTGTTATGGTTATAGGTGACATAATCATAAGTCCAGACACGTGTGCGAGGAGAGGAGAAAGGCATATATTACTCCTCCCTTTAGTGATAACGCCAAAATTTGCAGTTGCCGCCCCATTTTAGGGGAAAGATGCGCGAGACGACGAGACACGACGGTATCTACTACTAGTGAATTAGAGGGAATTACTCGATTCATGGATTATAATAACGAGCGTCGCTTTGCATATCGTCGACGATTATCCGCGTTCCATCTTGTTTATACCGGAATTACATTTATAATCTTCTCCGAACCCTAAATTCAACTCGTGCGTCGAGGCTCAACATAACTCAATGCGAATAAAAACGCATTGCAATTGTGATAATGCAAAAGGAAAATAAAAGGATCGCGTGCAATGATTTTCAGCTCGTGGGCGTGTTTCGCGCGAAAATCAGATATGATTAAAGCCTGCCTGCGCTGCGAATATAATCGTGGAAAAACTCAACAACAATCAGTACGTCAATCGTGTACCGATTCGCGTGCGTTCAAAATTTTTATATTGAAAAATAATTTCGGATAATTGCTGATTCACCTTTGCATTCTCTAGATTAATTTACTCTTTGAAGAATCAAGAATTGGTTTAAGTGAGATTGACAGTTAATACTTAAGTCCAGTTGAGAAAAATTAAGCTTGGCGATAAAGAAAGAAATGAGATGAGCGTGTGGGCGGTTAGAACGGAATATTCACGAAGGCGGAAGGAAACCGTCCGTCAAGGGCTAAGTGATGCGCAATTTGGTTTTATCGTGATGCGCACTCTTGCGCGAGAATATGGCCGAACTGAAGGCGTGAGCGATTTTCATTTTTAGATCGACTTTAACATAATACGTATAATAAGAAACGATTGTTGAAGAACAACAAGAAGAAGAAGTACAGCGAGTTAAAGCAAGCAGGTTGTTGTCGTGTAGGTAACTCGAGAGAAAGAGGAAGACCATAATTTGTTCACGAGCGTATTATATTTGTTTCGCACTGTGAGTGATACTTTAATAGCATGTTGTGTGCCAAGTTCACATGGCATGGATTACACACGTACAGGGTGTGTTACGGGCACATGTCAAGTCGAATTTCAAATTAAAATTGCATTTTGTTACATTATTCAATG
>JASKGN010014584.1:0-10021 GCA_030556245.1 Falagria sp. GC000072 | reverse complement strand
TGGAATGTCAACAGTATACCTTCTAGCATAAAAATAAAATATCATGACATCGTAAATAAAATTGTTTACGATATGTAGGAATACAATTTTCTCCTTCTTCATAAAATATCTTTATATATCTAAAGAAAACTCTTTGGAATTATTTATCCTTTGAATGAAATTGAAATATGTGTAGGAGTAGAGTAGTCACAATTCAAAATTATTATTGGCTGTGAAATAACAGTTAACAAAAGGGTTCCGGTCCCATGGAAATGGCATTTAGGAGTTGGAATACCAAAGTTAAGGAAAATAACTTACCTGTTCGGAAAGTGAAATGAGAATTCGGAATTTTGACCAAATATACCACCAT
This sequence comes from Falagria sp. GC000072, assembly GCA_030556245.1. Lineage (NCBI taxonomy): Eukaryota > Metazoa > Arthropoda > Insecta > Coleoptera > Staphylinidae > Falagria > Falagria sp. GC000072. The sequence continues at coordinate 9,672 of JASKGN010014584.1, read as the reverse complement.
TCAATAGATGTGCGTACACTTAGCACGAAGAGAGGTCAAAACATCAATTTATCATTTCGCGTGCTTGCGAACTAATAATAATTTTCGACGCTTTTAGAGATTTCGCCCTCGTTCACAATTCCACCACGGACAGCCTACGATTCCGTTCTGTTCGTTCTCATTCCCTCGATCATTTCGATTGTCTTTTGTGTTCAGTTCGAACGAGAGAGTGCCTTGCTTTCCTTTACTTTCCACAGATACCGAGTGCAATCAGAATTAGTAGAGTATCATCAGAATGGCAACAATGCCTTCTTGATTTGATTATGATTAAGATTAAAATCAAGAATTGTGAATAAAATAATTAAAATTTAGTTTTTTTATAACAAAGGTGGATTATAATATTCTATTTTAATTGGAGAATAGATTAATTAATAATTTGATTAATAAAAAATCGCGTGAGCTACTTTTACTAAATCTTATAGAGTTTCCCACGCATTCGGTATATTCGCAGATGAGAATTCTCTATCAGTAAGATTGGAGCTATGCTTCCGTTCTTCTGTTTGTTTTGCGGCATGGAAAGAGCACAAAGTCAAAATGCGCGCACAAATGTCAACGCTGCTCCTAGCTATTGTTTTGATCTTATCAATAGTATTATTATTAGTCATTCCTTTGGTTTGCTTCGGTTGGAACTTTGTCGACGACTTCATTTCCATTGTGCTATTGAACTAAATAACAATTATCACTGTGCCTCCGTGTGCTTGCTACAGTGTTCCTCCTGCATATAAATACACTTAACGAGTTTTCGTTCGAGCGTCTCCGCTATCGAATTTATGACGCTGCGGTTGTAATTAATTTAAAATATTTTCGGGGTTAATTGCCCTCTCTCCGGTTCAACGGAGAGATGATTAAAAACAGTATTATCTTTATACCTGTATAACGACACAAGGAAGCAGAATATAAGACACTCGGGCGACCTGTGAAGTAATTAAGCGACTTCCAAACTTCACGACTTTAATATCAACTCGGCGTTTTGTATCTTACGATTTAACGATTTAATATATCACCAACCCCTGCTAGGATGTAGTTAAGACGTGTAAAAAACGTTTGGAAGTGTTGGGTAAAACTGTGCCAATTTTTTATTCCTTCGGACAGCTAATAATCAATAGCCACCATGTCTTTTCCACCCTCTCATAATTTTCACCACGATTTTTTCTTCTTTCCTTTGGTTTTTCCTTTCCTTGTCGTGGTTAGTCAGTTTTCTTTGCTGGTCTCGCGCGAATAAATTTATTACAAGGCCGCACTTATCTAATTTTCTTTCGTCCGAATAAATTTGGGTCTAATCAACTTCTTTCAATATTTGACTTACGTTAAAAACTGAGGCGCGCACATTTTCCACCAAGTTGTTTCAGACAAAAAAAAAAGAAAAAATGTCATCGCCAAGGGACAAATCATGTTAACCTTTGTTCTGTTCTGGGTGCATTTTCATTCCACAGAGTGTCTAAAAAATATTGATCCGAGTCCAATCAAAAACAAGTCGAGGTTGAATTCTTTATCTAAGAATTCAAGAAGATTTTAATTAAAGTCTTCAATTATGTAAATTAGTAAACAATGCAAAAGAACTAAAGGAAAAACAACGCCAGTAGGAGAAAAACAAAAAAAATATTTAGATATTGTGACTCCTGAAGAAGTTAATTTATTTATGAGCACGACGTCGTTCGCTCCAATTCATTAAAATTCATCGAGGAATTGTTTTCGACACACCCACCAATTATACGGCTGGTAAATGTGCGGGCGCCTCACAGTACCGTGCCAACTCACCTTTCTTCTTCTTCATCTCTTCATCCGTACGCTGGTTCATTCATCTCTGTGCATTTCATGGACCACATAAATGCGTCGCGTACCTGTACCTGGCGCTCTCCTTAACTCCGCGAGACAATTCAACGCTTCACAACGCCAAGCTTGAAAGAGAAACTTCCTTAAGAACTCGTATTTGAGAAGAAGACCCTCAAGAGTTATAATGGTTTCATTATTACCTGCTGGGCTGTTTCTCTGGCCCCAGGAAGCTATAAATAAATCTACAAACTTAAATTAAGGCAATCCGGAGCGGAGCGGCGCGGCGTTCACACAACACACACTACTTTCTTTTGGCGAAAAATTTTATTGTTAATTTTCTGAACGTTAAACTCACATAAGTCTCCAAGTCAATTCGTTGGTCAAAGTTAAAGAATATCTTAGTTCCACAGACAGAGTAGTAGGTGAGTGAGGGTATAAATAGAAATAGGCCACTCTGGGTGACCAATAAACGCCTTTACTATCTCAAGGGTTCGCTCTAATTAAAAACCACAACGCGACGGGGCTTAACTTAGGTTAGTTAGTCACGGCCGTAATTATCTCGTAAAATAAAGCAAATAAAGTGCGCGGACGCCAATGGAATACTGGAAGATTTCAACTAAGAAACAACTACTAAGTCTTCTCCAAACGTAAAAATTATGTCTTCAGTCCTAAAATTGTACTTTATTTTTACTTTCACTTAGAAAAACTAAAATTAAGTTTTTTTTAAAAAATATTGCATGTGGATATTGAAATTGAAATTGTGATATTTCCAATTTACAACTTGTAAACGCGTGATAATTGTAAATTTCTAAAGTTTAGGTAATCCTAGCGAAATATATATTTATAGTGTTGGTTATTACACTATAACATAAAGGAATGAAGATAACATACAATGTGAATGTTTGGTTGTAGACTAAAGAAGCGAATTAAAAATTACGCTCGATTTGATGCCGACATGCTATCCGTAGATAAAGTTGGCGTTTTACGACGAGATAAAAATTGCATTTGTGCAAAGTTGAAATGTTCCGGAGGAGTTATTATTATTGCCGGTGTTCTTGGCTGTTCGACCCTTCGTCGCTTCTTGAAGAGCAGCCGATATATGGACTTGAATCAATAACTAGCTCTAAACAGGTCTTGGAAGACGAAGAATCCGCGGCGCGGTGTAGCGCAACTCAACTGATAATTATGATTAAATCGTGCATCCGGTCCGCGCATTAAAACATGTTCTGCATAGGTCGCATGGTAATTGCGAAGTAATGGTTTCCTGTTCAGCTTGTTCTACCTACCATCATAAAGTTGCTTGATATGAACTTGTGTGGAATGTAGGAATACTAATTTATTAAGCTTATCAGAAAACGTAAAGAACTGCGTTTTTTTTTTCAACACAATGGAATTTTACATATTAATCAGACTTATTTATTATTACAATCCGTATTCTAATTGATGAATTGTGAGCAAGTCGTTAATTACAAACGAAAAGTTTATCCCACAATTAATTAATATTTTATTGTTCGTAGTGAAACATAAGTAGGGACATTAGAATTGAACAGGGGAGAACAATAGAACACAATTATTCTACTCGATGACGTAAATCTAATTTCGAAGCAGACAAAGGTAGATGATAAATCCAGGATTTTGTTGGGGTTCTATAACGTTATAGCAAACTTCATTCTGGTTACATAGGTATTGGTACATACACAAGTTACACAACTAACTCCTATTGCTTCCTTCGAGTATTTCTCCAACACATACCAATGCACACACGCTAAGTGATTAAGGAATTCAATGAGAACTGACGCCGAACTGGCAAACTTGCTAATCGCAGTCCTTTAATTTCTCGATTAAGGTGATCCGCATTGGTTCGTAATCTATATATAGACTGAACTAATACACAAACAATGTTAGTTAAGAACCGAACCCTTCTGGACGAAAGTAACTTACATATATGTTACCCTCTTATCCACTATCCAACTCCAACAAATTCTTAAAGATCTAAAACTATTTCAGTTGCTCAAACTGGACTTAGACGAGTGACAATGGTTACCTACTTATCGAAACAACTACTAGCTAGAAACAAACTAATTGGAAGATCGTCTTCTAAGTTTCCCAACATTTGTTTATCATTACAAATGTAGCATTTACTAAATTGGACGACTTTGAGACATACAACGATTAATTAAACATTTAAAGGAAAGTTTATATAACTCATAGGTATTTTCGAAAGACAAGAAAGATTGTTGATCACTTCTATCATAACTATCTATACGTGAACAACGTCTAAGACATTAGATGTAAGAAACAGCGAGCGTTGCGATGCTATTCTCTATAATCGATAAAGTTTTGGCGTGCCAAAGTTTAGGGTTTCGAATTAATAGCCTATTCCCTTGACGTATCTCTGTTGCGAAGTAAACTAGACTTGCTGTTCAGTGCTGCCAACATGCCCAAAGTCTTACCAAATGCAGTCACACCATAGATAGGAAGCTTAGAAAGTTTGCACTAATAAGTAAACTTAAAGATTTCAATAAAATTTTAAAATCAAACCAAGTAGAAGGATTGATTGAAGAATTTAAAAAAGTTACTTGATCTCCCGAAAAAGGAATTTCTTATAAATTTTCCCTTTACTGAATGCAACATAAAAACTAAACTTTACACCTGGCTTCATTCCACGAGCTTGCAAGCCATCATAAAATATATAAAATTAAACTCGTTTTATATAAAAAGAAATGAATGAATTTCGCTTCGTCTCGCAATAATATTTCATATGAAATTACTTACTACACTTTCTTGTATCTTATCAAATGATTCTCACTGCTTGTGCGAATAATGTCTAGGTTTTAGACAGACATTTTGAAAGACGTTTTGTGGTTATTGATTAATGTTTATTCACCACATTTCTTCAGTCACTTGTTTTCATGTTCATGCTGTCTGAATTAAACCTTCAGCTTTTTCGTCTGCTTTGTCCAAATAGACTGTTAACTTAATTAATAATCTTAGGCTTTAAATTCTTTATATGCTTTAATTCGTAGACACTTTTGTTTCGTTCATTTATATCGCTTACAAAAACTTTATTTCTGTCTGTCTTTTCCAGTAGATATAGATTAAGATATCTCTGATTCAATAAATAAAATTATCAATTAAATAAATTCTTTGAAATTTATTTGATAAGAACAGAAAATGTTTTATAAATATAAGAATTATTAAGCATTATTTGTTTTCTACCCTGGTCCTTCTGTCGTCTATTAAATCGTCTGCGATTCAGTACTAAATACCAACCGTAATTTCTTGGAAGTTTCTTCGTCTTTTAGTAACATTCCTCGTGCGGTATTTGCAGGAGTTCATCAAACGGATAAGTGTAGAGCATTACGAATAAGACAAATGCGAAGACACGCAATCGATATATATATTTACCCCGAGTTGGTAATTATGTTTCGTGCAAATGTTGTATGTTTAAGCGATCGTTTAATTTTTTTGGGGTTGGAACGCAAAGCTCTTAGGTCTTTTTCATTTTTTTCTCGTTTTTTTGGTGTGGTTGTAGGATAGATTTAGACATGTAGCAAGAAGGCCAGGTTATAGGTGGTATTGCACGTGAGTGAAACAAAATGAGGAAATGCAATTAGGGAAATGTCTAGTTGATGTGAGTAATGTGTGTTTTCAGGAAATTGTTGGACTTTTATAAAACAATTTGCAGTATGAAATTAGTATTTATATTTAAATTTATATTTAATATTAAAATGTGAATTTAATTTTATTTGGTTGTACGTTTGGTATGTAAACATTGAAGTTTGTTTACGTTCTTGTGTTTTGTTTCTATTGGTGATTGCATCTACCTTGGAATGACTTTGTCCTGATAATCTTCAGTAGACGTGCAAGAACGCAAGTCAGTTTGTGTTCGCGCGTTAGTCGGGTGAAATGTTTAATATTTATTGCGTATCGGTTTTTGTAATTCGCGTCTAATTAACATTTTCTTAGGATAAAATAGTTAAAAGTGTTTAGCGGTTTTAGAAAAACGTTCAATTGTTATTCTGACATTTTCTTTGCCAATGAGACAATTAAATTTTTCTCGGTTGAAATGTGATTGGTGTATGTGCAAGTGGAATTCTTATTCTCCAACTACCATTTTGGATTTCCAGCAAACTTAGAACATGTCCCAATAAAAGGTAGGACTTCTTAATAAATAATAAACTTCTATTTCTCGCCTCTCCCAAAAATAAACTAAATTCGCACAATGCGTGAAACAAAAACCACACAAACAAATGAATCGTGGCACTGGTTCATTTAAGCTTTATAGTCCTAGTAGAGAATTTTCAGGTTTGTTACCTTACCAACCACCCTCAGCGCGTGTTTATTTATACAAACTAAGGATAGCGTGTGCGATGATATTAAATGAAAGCACCAAAGACTCGTGCACGTCGTGAACGGTGAAAGGTGAAAATAAGTTGTATATGATGAGTTGTTAGATGCCAAGGAGGTACGCGCCTCAGTATAGTGTTGAGTTGCTCCTTTCATTCTTCTTGTTGCATAACTGATATGTCCGTATTCTTCTCCCCTTAACCCACACGAGAATTGTACTACTACTGTTTGTTCTCTATGTACGTATACCCCCTAGAGTTGGCGTGAAAGGGTATGCGATGTATGTGACAGCTCACTCTAAGGTTGGCACCCAAAATGGGTATGTTGGTAGAAAGGTGTTAGATGTAGTCGGAGGTGAAGTGATTGTAGGTGTGAGGCGAAACGCGTCTACGTTGTTCTTGTTTTATAGAGTGCTAAATAACACGCTGGCTCCTACCCCCGAAACGCAACGAATGCGCCATTGCTGCCGATTCTTGTACAAGCAAAGTCGTCTCAACCCCGAAATTCTTTTTCACCCGCCGCTGTTCATATGTTACCAACTGTTATTTATCGATTTAACCTCGCACGTGTCGCGGAGCAACTTCCAAATACACAATCTATGAACCAGTTATAATTCGTGAGTCACTTGAATGGGTTCTTTGCCAATTTCAATGGGGTACCTCTGAAATAGGGGAGTTTTAAAATTTGATTCTAATTTTTTTTTAAATTTGCAATGGTATTGTTTTTATTTCGATGGATAAAATAGAATTTTGTAATACCTGTCAGTCAAAACATTCTTTAAAAGCACTGACTTGATTGAGTGCAGGTTATCACACATGACGGCTACATACATGAGAGAAAATTGAATAAAGAGCATGTTCAACTAAACTGGAAATCTATCATGAGTGATTATTAACTTTGTAAGCAAATGTGACAAGAGAATAAAATAACTTTTTATCTGCATACATATTTTTGTTTCCCAAATTTTATTTTTCTTGGTCGATGGCGACATTAATTATGCGTTTTAATTCATCATACGATGAATTTTTGATTTTGATTAAAACACTTGATGTTTGTTTATTGCAAGTTTAATTGAGTTTTACTCATTAATTTTAATTGGGTTAAATTTTTTTTCTGCTATTCGTACTTTCACTAATGAAGTAATTGCATGTGATAAAATTAAAATAAAATTCCTAAATGCAAACAAAAGGTTGTTTTACATAAGTCTATTGTTTACAAAACTTTATTTTAATTAGCATTAACGAAATTTCTTAATTAAAAACTTAAATACTAGAAATCTTGAGAGAAGTTAGATAATTGTAGTTATATACAAGAGATGTAGATTAAAAACAAGATTCCTAAAATATAAACCATTAAAATCCCCTTAGCATTAATTGCACAATGAGTGGAGATAATTTGCGGTTTCCTCCCCATCAGAATAGTCGTCACACTCCACCGCCGACATTATTAAGAAACGAGAATGCTGTGCAGATGCAGCGGAGATGATTTTTCAAATGATCGGATATTCGCTCGTAACCAAAAGCATATAAACCCTCATCCAGAGCCTACGAAACGACTATGATCATCGTCATCGGCGTGTTCGTTTAACATTTAAACGACCTCAACAGCAGCGCCACAACAGTCCATGAAGGAAAGCCCTTCGCAATTCGGAACGAACGCATCTGCGTTTTGAAATAATAACGCTAAAATGTAATGACACGCTTAAAGTGTTCTTTGCTTTAATGCTAAACCCAGAGAAGCAAATGCTAACCTCGCGCAGAAAGGCACATCCGAAAATTGTTTTGTTAATTTGCATGCTGACTAATATGCGAGAGTGCGCAAGGCCCTTGTGTACACAGGTTTCTGTGGGGAAGTACGCAAAGTTTCGTTCGGTTAAACAATTTCGTTTCGTTCGACTGGACTGCTAAAACTATAATTTAATTGAACTTTATGCGGGCACCAATGTTTATGAATTTCGTTTTGGGAAATGCGGCGAACCGAAGGGCAAACGGGCTCTTACGGTACTCCATAGAGTTTATGGAGCTATAGCATGATTAGAAACTGTTGCCGTGGATGTATGGATATAAGGGTGCTACAGGGTTACATTTACAAAGCGGTTGCATATTAGGTTTACCACATTCGGCCTGCACAATTATCTATGCTCTGCTATATTTTAATATTCTCTCAGCTCCTGTGGAAGCAAACGAAAGATTTGTGTATGAGTGGACTTGCACATTCGCACTCTCAGTAAGGCACCTCATAAATCCGGAACAACTTTTACTTGCTACGTGCACAAAATGAAGTCTATGTTGTGTGTGAACCATGCTTTATGTTATTGGGTATAAATTTATGTGTAGCCACATGAGTATTACCTGTTCATTCAACATGTAGGCTCAAAGTTCGCCTGGGGAAATGTGGAAATTCATGAAAACAATTTTCTCTTTGCTATAGGGATCATGGAAAAGAATACCTTGTACTTTATCTAATTGACAAGCTGCTTTTAATTATTCAATTGCATTCTTTTCATATAGAAAACTTACATGACATAATTATTTAAGTATAGGTGTACTTAGTACATAGTTCTCAATTATTGTCAGTTCAGACTTGAATAACGATTATGATAAAAACTCAATGCACGATGATTGGCATGAAAAACTGTGAAGTTATAATTGCTGGAAGAGAATAATGAAAGGCTTGAATGTTTACCAAGCGACAAGTCTGTCCCTCACGCAATAAAACTTTCAGACGTTGTTATCGACGCGACAGGAGCTTTTAATATATTTACTATTCCTTATAATGATTATGATTTTTATCAGTTTATAAGAAATAGTTATAGCGTGTCTCAATAAAACAACTTATATGCAGACAAATGGTTACAATTTACCAATAATGGCTTGGGTAAAGTAGTTGAGAAAAGAATAAGAATTCATAATAATATTAACTATAGTTTCATTTTATCAGGAACGGACTCTCAACTTGATAACTACCGGCCCACCAAGAAAATTCCCAATTTCTCACTGGTACAGTCCGCCTCTGATTCGAAGTTAAAGTTAAGTAAAAAGTAACTTGCTAATTCTATAACATTCCATGAAATTATTCATTGTAATTGAGAATTAATTTTTGGTAAAAAAACAAGCAATACAAATAAAAGCAGATTATTGCCAATTAAATGCCAAAAACCATGCAATTTATTCAGATTATAATCATATAATAGCCGTCCGAATCAATATGAGTTGTTTTTACCACTTTCCATGTATAAATCAACAAACAAAAAATTGCATATTCCCAAAAATCCTTGGGTTTATATTCAAGTTGAAATATTCACCTTTTTAGTCTATTTGGTTGAACCCTGTGTAATGTTTGGTCGCGTTACGCATGCATTAATGGATTTCATAATGGAGCAATTTAGAATAAATTTGTGTCGATCGCGTAAGCAGACGGCATATATCATCATCCACGCGAACGAACTTTATTTATACATACTTAGAACTAACTAGAACTCACATGGAAGATACGTAGTTTCATTTTTTA
>JASKGN010014528.1:0-12207 GCA_030556245.1 Falagria sp. GC000072 | reverse complement strand
GTATAGATAATGTATCCCAAAAACCCACTAGTAACTTTTCTATTTTCATTGAGTTTTATTGTTTTTCATTCGATTTCCCGACAGTTTCCCAGTCGCTTCTGTTAGTTTTGTTTGTAGTTTCAATAAATACACACTTGTGTTACGAGAGAATGTTTTATGAACTCCGATTTCGAAGTTTACGATCGGATATAAATAGTTGCAACGTTTTTATGAAGTTTTGAACAGGGCAAAGGAGCAGCAACAAATGAACATGACTTTCCGGGTTTGCCGATGAAAAACAATTAATTACCAAACGGCATGCACTAGTATGAAGAACAACTGCAATCATCTCGAACTTGGTCAGACCACACGGAAACTCTCTAAATGCACGTGAAGCCGATTTGACCTATCTCAATGATATTTTTAATGACTCGCAAATAATATTTAATTTATGCAGATACAATGAAACAGTAGCTAACACCACTAATGACTAATGAACGTTAGAATGTTAAATAATAATTAATTCAAACGTTGACATTTTGCGCGATCGAAAATGCGAATACAAGCGCAGAAAAGGAAATATATTAAATTCCTTACGTCATCAAAACAAAACACACGCAGTCACAGATCACATTATGGAATTAAGTGAGCATTATCGCCGCATTTTTTGTATGCCAGGTGTAAAATGTTTAAAAAAGATGAGTACACACTCATATTAAGAGCGCACGTCGAAGAATTTATTTATATTTAGTATCTGGCATGGATGGCATGATCTTCCAAACAGCGAAGAGAAAAGAGCTGCCTCGCGCGAAGACGACTCTCCGAAGATTGTTGTTGTTTATGGGTTCGTAAAAAGTGGACAGGCGTGTAATCAAGCGTTGTAGCATGTAATGCGGCTGTCCGGCATCGGCCGGCAACGTAACAGCCAACTAAAAACAATTAGAAGACCAACAACGCCGGTGTGTCCGACAAACCGATCGCTTCCTGCATCATTAATCATAAAAGGCTTGCCTGCCATCCCAGGCTCTCCAGCGAACGCAACGTGTTTGCATTGTATACCCGAGCAACGACGAGGAGAAGAACGAACACTCTGGCAGAAAACTGATAGAAGATCAAGAAGACGCATACACATACGGACTTCTTCTATCTCCCCGACATCCATACAATATGAAATTTTGTATATGCACTGGGGACGGCAACGAGGCATCCTTTGAATGCGGACTTGTTGCTGTTCTTCTGTTCGGTCCACTCGGACGTGATCGTTTTCCTCTCCCATAACTTAATACGCTATCTTACGCTGTTATCTCCTTTTTAAAATTAACACCGTAAAAAAATAACGACTTTATTTTAAAGCCGTAAAACCTCTGTAGAGGCATGGAATGGGCGGCTTCTTGACAGCCGCTTCGTTTAGACACACAATGCGCTTGTCCCATTCATCAAAATTACACCGATTCTTGTAAAACACAACGACATGGCTCCATCACCTGATGATAAAGTCACGAAATTGTCTTAATGATTTGACGTGGCTTGTTACAATGGAACGAATGGAATTTCACTTCATCACTCAATCAATTATTTTTAATTAATTCCTAATTTGAGAATGATTTATTTCTTGGATGGTGATTTAAAAAGTTGAGTTTTACATTTTTGCAAAATGTTAATAAAATGGATTTAGAAGCAGCAAGACACTCGGATTATAATATACGATCGATGAAATCAAGAAGGAGGCAATCATTGAGTTCATTACGATCGCGAAATGTAAAAATTCCCCCGCGTAATAAAACCGCAGATTTAACTAGCTGTGGGAAATAACAGGTTAATGATTCTTAAATTTTAATTTTATATCTTTGCCGTAGGCTGAATACAATTTACAATGTTTATGTGTATTCATAAGAAAGAGGAGTATATGTAAACAAAGAAGAATTGTGATTACAATGCCAATTAAATGGAAAAAGCGATAAAAATATGACAAGTGCATTGACTGTTTTATGTAAACTTGACCAATCTAAATTATAATAACAGTTTTCAAGTTTATAGTCAGTCAAGTCAAGGAAAGATATTAAAATTAAAATGGAAAATTGGAAAAACTCAAACATGCATCGATTTATTTTATTGAGAAGAGTGCATATCGCGTACAAGCTATAATATGATAATTTGCTGTTGGCTCCTGATCAGCAATAAATGTTACGATCATAGCGTCGCAGGTATGAAAGCATTCAATACACTTTATAACTTGACCAATTGCTGATCTTCTTTCATTTTCCACTCCTCGTATAATATTTATAGAATTACTTTGAAACTATAATAACATCAAGTTTTGCTTGCATATAAAATATTTCTAATTTTTCTTGAAAACTTTATAATTAAAGTGTAACTCTTCAACAAGTTATGACAATTTCTCCTCCTTGCAATTACACAATTTAAATACCCAATAATCCGATTCAATGATCGATTAAAAGGGGTGTCAAGTATTATTTGGTGAGGGTTGTGTTGCAAAGTCGACACTTGGAAGTTGAAGGCGTCGACTTCGCACTCCACTGACTGACTCGTTTATCCAGCGCGAATTGTTTCCTAATTCGTTCAACAAATGCGAAGAGCAGGTGCCCCGAGGGTCTTCCCCATATTTAATAATCACATTGCACGTTCCCTCATATACCTAGGCACTGTTTTCAATGCGCGAAGCGAAGGGGAGTTTACATTCGATATGCAAAATAAAAACGAGCGAACGAGCTCTTTATTTCCGGCAGAGGAGAAGGATATTTAATTTCGAGCGTTCGCTCGCGCGCGATGACAAAAATGCGCTTTATTAGTGATTCATATGGGAACACGCTTCCAGAAAAAAATAGAACCAAGGGTGGAAAAATCGTGTCCATTATTTTTTTCAAGATGCGAAACATTCTGGAAAAATATTCCGGAAATACGACGGAAAGTGACAATTAACTTGTGTGCTAGTATTATGCTAGGGCACGTTTGTTTGCACACTTATGGAAGGAAGATATGGAAATCGAAAATGTTATCATTATGGCAGAGTTGGATTTGGCATTTTTTGAATGTTGCAATTAAATTTTTTTTTTAAATTTTACTACAAATTTTAATTTTACCTTTTTTGATAATTTATTCCAAATGTTTAAATACAAAATTTTTTAAATATAAATATCTGGCTAAATTTCATGTTTTTCATGGTAATATTTGGGAATCCCTCCCATATTTATATTTAATACTTATGTTTGATTTGATTTAGAAGTTTGTGGGCATTGATAGATATTCAATCGTGCGATTACATTTAGTTTGGGTTCGTGTATGCATGAGTTTGGCTGGCACCTATTTTCGGAGTGAGATGCTTTCTGTGACTCAAAAAATGGTATTGTATTTATTAAGCAAAAGCCAACTTAATATAGTCATACATCAAGAGTCAACATGTCTCGATCGTATCACCACGAATTAGTTGTGCTGCCTCATATACTTACACACGCACACTTTGATACATATACAAACCCATTGATTCTGATTCTAAGTGGTGTTATAATAAATGTTTGCTTCCAGAAGTGGACCTTACGCCGTCATCTAGATGCCATGACTTCTCGGTGAGTGCCTTTCATGAATTATTCATTCTGCGATCTGTACACAATTTTACTGCTTGCGATACCACATGTGTTAGTTGTTAATCTGGTTGGTGGTGGTGAATCTTATTCGTCTTCAATCTAAATCCTCGAACGGTTTTAATGGATTGATTGACCTAACTTCTTAAAATCGTTTCACTTTTATTTTTATTTTCGGGAATTATTTATTATCAAATAAAAATAAAAGCTTCGGAATAATACCATAAAAGTAGGAGGAGAACATAAAGAAAAAAATTCAATATTCTAAAGTATGATTTGTGTGCAATTTGATAGCGATAAGCTAGAATCTTAGCTATATACTTCCATAGCATCTAGTAGCAATAAGTTAGCATACGTTATCGTAGAGCAGGCGTTGTAATTCATTTTCCTAACCGGACTCCAGTCAATTATTTAAAAATTGCCGTCCCAATGCGCATCATTTCTTTCGGTTTGTAAGGCGCGTGTAACGGGGGCGGCTCCCGCAACACTCGTATTTTGTAGCCACATAACGGCATACGAGCAGTAGCCACCGCCGCGTTTTTTCCCTCCTCCACTTCCACAGGGTGTACTATACGAGTCTCGTGGGACTACTTCCGACTTGTTTTACATCGTTTTGTTCTAACAATCCGATACATAACTCTTCGTAGAATGTATATCTACCTATATACCTATCGTATTGGAGTTTATAAAGTTTTTCTTTCGCAACTATGGAACTCATTTATTTTAGTGAGGGAGGAAGGAATTGGAAACTAGATATTGTATTTCTTCCTTGAAATATTGAAAAATAATTGAAATTTTTTAATTAGCAACGCATGGTAAAAATTAAATCAATGAAGAGATAATGAAAAATATGCATATTCTATAACACGGAATATAAATTGTGATAAGAGGGGGTGAGAATCCTGTTGGTTGGGAAACACTCGTATTAGCAATTGCTGCAATATACAACCGAAAACGTGTTAGGGGTTAAAGCGCAACGAATGCCTACTGTATTGATACCCACCAGGAAAGCAGCACTTATTACCTATCAATAATATTCGGCCCTACACTTCGACCACAAACACGTTTACGGCTCGCGCCCGCGCGCACTTTACAAATGAAACTTTAAAATTCATAACGTATGGTCGAAAGTACAGCAAAGCCGCGTGGAGCGGACTTCCCAAAAGATCTAAGGGCCAACTGGGGAATCAACCTCAACTCAACCTCAATATTTTCAGTTTTCTTTCCTTTCTTTCTTTATTCCTTTTCCTCTTTTCTTTTGCTCACAATTTTCCCTTTTTTATATTTTATATTTTCTTTCTCCTCGTGTTAGGATTACATACATTTTCCCATTTTATTATATTCCCCCCTTCAATCGTATCGGAAATACATATAAAACTGAAATTTTTGTAAATGTGTCCGTCCATAGCCAGCTTGTATTGTCAAGAGCCCATCGTCGAAATGAGCAGAAGAACATCGCGTTTGATGTGAAAAGGCCAGACATTTATTCATAATAAACGAGTGGACTCGAATCTACAACTACAACGTGATGCCGTGCTGTAGTTTTCCACTTATATTTCCTTAATCCCTTATATGCGCGGGTTTGTGTCCGAGAGTAAGTAACGCGTTCGCTGCAGTAAGTAAGCAACAGCGAGTAGCAGCAACATGATGAAAACGTAATGGTTATATCTCTTTATGTTGGCTGAGATCAAAGGGCAACCGAGTTAGTTGTTGGTCCTTTTCCGCAACTGATGGTCATATCTAAGGCTCGTTTTCGCCCTTCGAAAGTCTGCCCGGACTCCGTCCACATACACACGCCACTTAGCCCTCAATATATGTAATATTTGTATGAAGCCCATGAATCTGTCTGTATCCGAATGCAGATATGTATACACACATCCTACGTTAGGTCCTGTGGCCTCTAATTAGCGGACTCGTTCTTCTCGCGCAAGCCAACTCACATAGGCAGGCCTGGCCACTCATTTCGTTCCCTCGCCGCCGCAGCCGCGAGATGATGATTTAAGTGCTTCTTCCAACTTTTGCATTCGGCACATTCATTGTTGCGCTCCGGTTCGTTTCCATTGCCTGAATTAAACCTCTCTAGCAAGCTGGACTGGACTGGTTTGCTTATTTAATGTCGCGATGACGAAAAAAGGCCAAATGTCCTCTTGTGATAAAAAGAGCGCTCGCTCTTAAATTAAGGCCTTAACAATTGCACCAAAGGGTTTTATATCTGCATAAGTCGCTTGCTCTTCTTGTCCGGATCGTTTAAAATCGACCGGGCCAATAAACCGAAACGACGTTGGATGCGCTTCGTCAAGTAGGAGAGAGAAAGATGCCGAACGAGTTTTGCGCTAATGAATATTTCGTCGATGCAAGACAAATGACTGCGGCGAGCGGCGATGCGCGCGATGCCCGTTAAAATAATGAGCGAGTCGGCGGTGACAAGTGACACACGAGTTTTTAAATCGAAGTGCATAACTGGAGGAGTGGATGGATAGCTACTCAGCTTAGGGTTTACAACACGCAGACAAGAGATAACGAATGTTATGAACTGCGCTCATTAACCCTCGAGAGAAAAGATGCCTGAAACCAATTAGTTGCAGGAATTTAGAAGAGAAGTTAGGAAGTTTACTTGCAAGTTTTGTTTAAATTGTAAAATTCTTCTCGCTACTGAAATTCAATTCGATTGATGCAATAAGTAAGTAATAAAGAGATATTCAGTGGCACGGCGCCGATCTCCCACCAAGAGTCCGGTCGGTCCGAGTACAAGAAGAAGAAGTTAAGTATCGACCGAATTTATGGATTACCACATATCCAGATCCAGATATTGGTGCTGGAGACTGGAAAACATTCGCAAACGAAGGGAAAAGTTCGAGTCGACCAGTCTTACACATCGGAGCACATGCAAGAGTAAGTCAAGTGCTCTCGCAACAATAGCTGTTGGCGTATGTTGCTTGCCGAGGAGTACAAACGGCAATAAGTATCGAATAAATAAGTCGCGATACAATCGTACTGTAAGTACATGCTCCCGATTGAAATCCTATGAATTTACAAAGCGACCGCTTGCGTAGCGCCAGCCAGATCGAATATCGTGCAAGGTCCTAATGAAATGTTCCTTCATTAACACCCGAGCGCGAGTCGATGTTCGCGCAGAAAAACGAACATCGTACACCGGAGATGCAATTCCACTAACTCGTAATACTCATGCGGTAACAATCTGCTACTACCTGCTACTGGATACCTTGCGCTACCTTCCCATCCCAGCTCCGCTATCTGCATAACTTTAATTTGCTGCTATTATTCAAGTCCACCCATAATTGACCGCCGCACACTCATTACACGATCCATGGCAGATCAACAAACGGTCACGACTCGTCGCTTCGTCCTCACTCGCACGCATAAATTCGCCAAACTGGCAATTATCGGACGCGGACTTCATAAACCAAACAATCCGACAATAAACAATAATCACGCACTTCTTCGGCGCAAAAAAACTGGTGGGCCCCTTAAGGTAACAAACACATTACCTACAATTGTCGTTGTCTTACTCGATTCCTCCATTTACATCGAAGAACAAAAACTGAGTGCTACTTGGGGACATGCACAAGAGTAAGTCATGCTTGCGTGTTGACTTGATTGACAGACGTGTAAGTGCAATTTACAATTGGAGCACTTACACATGCACGTTTGGACTCCAATTGTAGAGGTTCAGATACTACGATGATTTTTTGTGGACGCGCGTTTATTTTGCTTTGCAATTGCTCTGCCAAAGCGCAGGAACAAACCATTTATTTCTTACTCATTATCTGCCACAAACCGAAATAAACAAACGGTACGGCTTGGTTGTAGCTACTGTAGTAACGTGTAAATTTAAATTACTGCCGAGAGTGTTTGTTGTTGGTTGCTGGGAGCAAACGGAGTGGAGTATGTACCAGTTTCGAACTTTGTAAATACTTCAACGAGATGAAGAAGAATATGTACTTCAAGAGAAGAAAGATGTTAAGATGCGACTGTTGCTGACTACCTTGCACGCTAGTACAATTACACACAATATGTTTCCTGTTACTCACTTTTTATGATTTTTTAATTTCTTCTTTTGTTATTTTTAAATCTAATTGTTAGTACTAGAAATAGATTTATTAAGTGCAATCAACTAATTTCCGTAAATAATCTACTAAATTTAATTTTATAATGACTAGGACTAGATATTATAATTCACTTAAAAAGGTATTAGACGCCATATCAATACGAATAAGCACAATATGCATTATCAATAATTTTGATATAAAAGTTAAGGCGACGATATTTGTTTACTTAATAGCTTAAAGTAAATAATGCTGTTGCTTTTTCCTATTAAACACTTATTATTATCGCGAATTTAGACTCATGCAAAGTCAATATTACACCAACAATTTTCATTCTTTTATCCTTTCGCATTTTATTATCCGAAATTTTAGAGTATTATTTATATATGAATTTGATATATAGTTTACTTTGTTGTAATCTATTACTATGGGTTTGCACTTAATACATTTACAGCGAGCATATTTGCAAGCCATGGAACTAAAATTCCATAAGTTATGAATGATTTGATAAATTACTATTTGGTAAATATTAGGTGCACCATATCTATTTGGTACAGTACACCCTATATAAACATTTAAAGTATTACGTTTTTAAAACCATAATCTAATAATTTAAAATTCATCCACAAATTGTGCCTTTAAACCTTCTAAAATGTAAATCGCTGGTGAAAATAAAACCAAAGGAAAACAACATAAAACTTACAAGTTTATCTGTTTAAAAATGCTCATCCAGGGACAGATACTCGCCCGCATCTATAATGAATGATGAATTCGTTGTTATGTCTAGAAAAATATGAAATATTGACGAAGTTATAAACTCTAAATAAATCTGGGATTTATTTCTGATTTAGATGTATGCATGCTAGCAAGCAAGGATTGCATACTTGTTCAAACATTAAATACCCATATTTTGAGTTGTATATGGAATGCATGAAACTATGAAACTGTCTAGGACTCTTACTTGAGATAGATACACTACTTACACGTTTACTAAATGTAACTTTTAAATTAAGTTTTGTGTATGGCTGCAAATAGTTATGTTGAAAACAAAATTTTTGAAAATGTTTCTATTGGTTGTTGAAAATAATTATAACACAAGATGTCAAACCTGAAAATATATGAATTTGTAAATTGTTTTACGAGAAGATATATATCAACCTTCTGTTTTTTACCAGTTATTTCATATTTTTGACAAATTTATTATTATATTTTAGCCTCTATAGTTTTATTTTTTTTCTGTCAACCAATTGAAGAAAATTAAGGAGGAGATACAATTTTTATTACTTTTAAATTTATTTTATTTTTTAGTTATAATATACTTTGTTAAATCATTACAATTGATTGTAATTGTAATGATAACTTTGATAAATATTTGTAGATATTTCATGAATCATTTTTATTCCGCATTATTTAATTTTTATGATGGATAACACCATTGTAATCTTTAAAACGCCATTTTAAAGCAAATAGAAATCTGTACTCGTTGCCAAAACAATTAATTATTATTATAAGTTACATAATATTATTGCATGGCAGAGTTATGAGTCTAAATTGAAACATTTTAAGTAAATTAAAATTTACGACTTTAGCACCTCATAAATAACCAAAGGGTAGTTGAGCTATTAATGGGCTATTAACTGAACGCTTACCCAACCAACAAATATAAAAAATAAGATTTTAAAATATTAAAAAAAAAAAATACAAAATAAATATTAAGAATATAAAAGGAATTGCATATTACATGTGAATCACATACTTGCCAAAATTATTTGAACAATTAATGCAATGATAAGATATTTAAAAAATATTTGTGTGTACTATAATAACAAATAGTTTTGATTATATAAGTACTTCTAAGTATAAGTAAATTCAGCTATATTTAACTTAAAACACACAACTAAAATTTATGTGTAAATTTAATTGCACGTATTCTTATCATAGTTGACTTATATCGGTAGACAATTTCTAAAAATTTATATAGTTTGGTATTTAAACTTAAATTATCATTAAAATTTGAAGTAACAAAATATCCGCTTTTAAATTCTAGTAATTTTTATCCATTACAATCATTTAGAATCCCGTGTTTATTTGTTTGTTTTTGAATGCAATTATTTAAGTATGATAAGGACTACCATTATACAGGTAAGGAGTTGATATGTGATAAGCTCCTTATACAAACAAAAAAGGGCAGATTAAGGACAATTCTTTAAAAATGATAAACAAACATTTATTATGTCACAGTCACCAATTTTTTATATTGTTTGCATCTATATAACAATGATAAGGAATTTCAAGATCAACCGAATCAAGTTTTAATTTAAACGATCATTAACTTAAAATTACATGAAATACATTTAGCAAAGTAAACAATATTTTTTTGTAGAAAGAAAATTCGTGTCTAATTAAGAAAGAAGTCCCTAAAGAGTTCTATACTTACAAAAGATTAAAAGTAGCACAAGTGCTCAGTCATAAAGCGTCTTAACACTATCCTGAAAGTCGAAATTGGTCAAGTTGGCAACATGTTATCCCAAACATCATCCAAATACTTTAAGAACACGTCCTGTTCTTAGTCCTAGACAGGATCTCGTAAAATCGCGCTGCTCACTAATGGATGACATTTCTTCCAGTCTTCCTCTCCCTCCACACACTGCGGTTGGTTTAGTCTTGCAAAAGTTGGAGTAACTTGGGTCTTTCAGTACTTAGAGAAGCACGAAGAGCTTATAACTTATTTGTCCATCAAATAACCGATGTATAATCGGTTATAACGCCGTTGCTGTATGGTATCAGCAGCAGGAAGGCAACATAATTACACTTTTTGATGACTCGATGACAGAGCTTTGCTCCAGCAACAACCACATCCATCCTTACAACTACCATTATACGGTTTAGGTACGTCATATCCTCGTATTATGCGCAATGGTGCTTTCGTAAGTATGTTTTATCATCGAGATAGAGACGTTGAGGTGGCATAGAACATGAACTTCAATAAGGTGTCGGGGTGAGCCCCGAACAGAAAAAGGGATTACCGATATTACACTGGTGTGTAATTGTGCTCGGTGCACATTTCATGCGCGCGAACGGAGAGCAGCATCGATGAGGATTGAAGGATGATCATCGAGAGCGCTGCGTAATCCCTGTCATCACATCCTTTGTGTTCGAACTCCATTACACCACCTATACAACGCTCGGGCGAAGGCGACATAATACCTCCTTATCTGAACCGCACACATAATCATCGCCGGTTTATTTTGTTTGACTTTGTGGATGATTCTCCAGAATGAATGAATGAATGAAACTTCAGCTTTGTTTGTCTACCTCGGTAGGTACTACATAGTCTATCTAAACTTCACACTCATCAAATGCGAAATTTTCAAAGGTTCAAAACGGAAACAAAGGAAAAATAAACTTGCCAAAGGGATGAGAGAAGGATAAAACCGAAAGAAAAGCAAACGGGATAAATGTATCTTAAAGAGAGAAGAAACACTTCGTGAATTATGATTAGAAAGGAGGTTAAATAATTCCCTGCTATTTCCGTTCTATTTTCACGTGCATTAATATTCTACATTTACATGCACATGCATTTCGACGACACTGGACGCATTGAAGTAACACATGCGCACAAGGTGAGGTTATGTACACGCGTCATACGCAACTGCTCTTAATTTTTTCATGTTAATTTTAAATGGAAACACATAGGAATTTACTGCTCGACCAATAAGTGTACGCTGGATTTTCATGAATGAATGTTTGCATGTGACTTCTTCATTCCTATTCAAATTTTCATTCGGCTTAAAATAAACTGAAATTTTACATTGTAAAATATGTTCATAAATATAATTTTAAAGATTGTAAAATATGGCAATTTTTTAATTGTCTCAAAGTAGTAGGAGGTTAATAAACATGCCAATGCATTACAAAGTTCAGGATGCGGCACAGCACAAATTAAGTACATATATACTATATAGATAGACAGAAAGCACTCGTAGTGTCCTTTTGTGCTTCCTTTGTAGCAAGCAGTTCTGGGTTCTGGTGCTCTGTCGGACCCGAACTCTTTACAGTCTTGCATATCAATGAGCTCCGGATTTTAATGTTTTTATAATCACCAAGGGCCTTCCCACCGATGGCGGTGTTAATGCACCCGCCACTTTTACCGCTTTGAAAGGGTTCCGTGAAAGACTTTTTTCTTTCTCATGCAAAAAATAACCGCGTTGCCTAACTTCATTAACTCTTCGCACCAAACCTTTTAATCTTTCTTTATAAAAGCCTTCTTCTTTATGATCGCTTATTATTGCTCATATTGATTAGTTTCTGAAAATTCATGAAAAAGCTTTTCGTTGTTGTTTTATAATTAAAATTGATAGAAAGCAGATGAATAAATATAAACATTTTTCAAGGATCATAGTTAAATGACTCTGTTGAGATTTTGATGATGAATACGAAAAATGATTTGATTTTAAACAAATAAATTTTATAGAGGTGACAAGTTCTATTTGAGATATTTAATTGTTTATTGTTTTACATCATTGTTTAAAA
The DNA here is from genome assembly GCA_030556245.1 of Falagria sp. GC000072. Taxonomy (NCBI): domain Eukaryota; kingdom Metazoa; phylum Arthropoda; class Insecta; order Coleoptera; family Staphylinidae; genus Falagria; species Falagria sp. GC000072. Next base: position 29 of record JASKGN010014528.1, on the reverse strand, counting down.
TGTAGAGAGAAAATAAGGAATTGTAAAAT
>JASKGN010014521.1:0-11014 GCA_030556245.1 Falagria sp. GC000072 | reverse complement strand
TGACTTTTTAGTTCTTCTCCAATATTTCTACCCTTATAACTATACTATTTGTAACTGTGATATATGTTTTTATAAACAATAGATTTCTCTGTCTTAAGATCTATTTACTGTTTAAATATGTTAATTAGCTTTCGAGATATTAATTTTACCGTGAAGAAAATACGCATGTAACTTTATATCTTTTTGAATTTGCAAACAATTATCATCCCTTAATAGAACTACTTTTGGATTACTAATCAGTGCCATAGATAAAGAATTTTATCATCTTTCTAAAGATATACTCATTACTTAAATATCTTAAGTGCAACCAAGATTTATTTGAAGATTATTAGTCTAAATTGTAGACTGGGTCACAAAATGAATTATTTAAATGGTTATTTGTTATGTACATTCTCTATACAAAAAATTCTCTTGGCCACGTTATAGGAACAACTTAACAACTTGATGACCTTTTTGAGATCTACCCAACCTCACTTCGTCCTTTGCATCATCCCCAATGAATTGAAACAGCCAGGTTTGTATTCTTCTATTACTTCAAACATAATTAGTAAATGTAGTGTATAGTATTCAATATCTAATGATGTTTTCCTCCCCTTTCAGGTGTCATTGACTCTCATCTTGTAATGCATCAGCTCACTTGTAACGGTGTACTTGAAGGTATCCGTATTTGCCGTAAAGGATTCCCCAAAAGAATGGTATACCCTGACTTCAAACTCCGGTGAGTTAAGCACAAACATTCATCAATCACAATCTACCCCATTCACAAACTTAGTTCAATAAATTTAAACACAAGTGCTAAATCTTTTTCTACGATGTTAGTTACATGATCTTAGCGCCTGCTACAATGGCCAAAGAAAAAGTTCCAAAGGAAGCAGCCAGAAAGTGTTTGGAAGAAGTTAAACTAGATCCAGACAGTTATCGCGTTGGTCATACGAAGGCAAGGGTCAACCCCTAGTGCTCGTCTTAAAATTTAAAACGTTATTTCACTGTTTACCATTGTTATACCCTTCTTGTAATGTTCCACACTTGCATCAACATCTGCAACCAAAGCAATTGCGTTTCTTGCATACATAGTATTTACAAATTACTCACTTAATGTTTTGAACGGTCCTTTGATACCATTGTGAATGTTTTGTATAGTTACAAAATCTTGAACTCCGCTGCCGTTGCTGAAGAACCCGATGAGAAGAAGTGTGCTGGTCATATTTTGGAGAACACTGGTTTGAACCCCGACATGTAGCGTTTGGGTCACACCAAGGCATGTTTCCACATAGAAATTTTTTGTTTCGAAAAAAAAATTGAAAAACGACATGGATCGAATATAGGCAGAGAGAGCTTTCTGGTATACCTTTTTTTAGACAATTAGTTTTAGATATATGTGAGATAAAAAATAAACAGTATTTGGTAAGTTTAACAAATTAGTTTTATTCATACCATCAATCTTAAGGAGTTGATTACAAATAATGTAATTAATGTCTCTTTAGGCTTAACTTATTGAATGTGCTATCTCATTGAAAGATATCCTCTAGAATTTTCATCATTTCTTTTGCGGTCTTCGCCTCTTTTACGTATTTTAAATATTTGTCGTTAAGACACTGAGCGATTACCCTTCGTGCTTTCGCATCATCTTTCTTAAATTTGTCTTCAATTTGGTCCATTTGTAATACTTTTGCAATATCCTTAATTTCTAGGATGAGCATTAGCCGGATCTTCCAATGTTCGAAGTTCATGCCGTCTTTCAATTGTGGCAACGGCAACGTAACTGTTTTTATTGATGACGCCATTTTATCAAACACACTCTTTACTACGTTTCTACTTTATGAGTTTTCGTCGCGTTTTTATTTTTACTTATTTTATTTTNTCTTTTACTTGGTCCTGGAGCTGCTTAGCACGCACTCGACCTTGACCATACTTTTGGTATGCTATAATAGATGGCGACTTACATTCTTACTTTAACACCTTTTAGTTTATAAATGTATTTCCCGCTACTCGGATTGTCTAGCTTAACATAAATAGCAAAACCATAGATATTGTATAACTAGATCGAACAATCTATTAGATTGACAGATATAATTTAGAAAGAGATAGAGATGTTTGCGACATGTTTCATCTTTATTTTAAAAAATTGATACACTCAAGTACAGCTTTCACCCGCAAGAGGCTGTTAATGTTTTTTTACAATTGGAAGTCTAATATTTCCAATTCTAATCTAATTATTAACTATATCACCATGGATTAAGTACTACTAGATGCGTAACTGTATGTAAAATAGCGTTACGGTTTAAGTGGGTCAAAATCTATGAGAAAGGTGTCGTTAGTAGTCCCCGTATTATCATGGAACAGATTCAAAATCAAGGTCGGCAACGTTAAATCATTCCCCATCAGCTTGGATATTCATATCGAGTCAACAGCTGGCATGTTGTGGCTGAAATAATTTCTTGAATAAATAAATTGATAAATTGTTTCTTACACTTTTAAACACCGTCATTTTAAGGATAAATTATACTTTAAAAGGGTAAAAAGCAACTTCAATACACATAACAAATAATAATACAAGTTATTATCCAAAAAAATATATTTCGTAATCAGTAATCACTATACAAAACTAATAGACCATTCTCAATTATTAAATAAAATTATATAAGTCGTGAGTATTGATTAATAATTATAACAATAGGGCAAAAGTTAAGCAACAAACTTTGGCCTATCATTAAAACCTTCTCCGTTGTAATAAATCGTTGTCCCTAAATCATTCCACTATATTAAAGTTTTTTGTGCATTTATATCTTTGGTTGCATTAAAAATAAATCTCAATTCCCGAATCTACTTAATTTGGTCTATAAATACCTCACTCCTAAATGAAAATTTACCAAAAGTAAATTGACAAAAAAATAAATCACAATATCATTATTTACAATTAAAATAAATTACACTAGTGCGCATTCGATGCTAACGTATTTCATACGTTGATAAGAAGTCTCAATTTCAAAATTTTGCTTATCTCGCTTCACACAGCGAATTCGCAAGTTGCACTAGTTGTGGATTAGCGAGGATAGATCTATGTGTACCATTTAATGTTTCCACTTTAACTTTTTGTTTACATACCTGCGAAAATAAACAAGAAAACTTTAGTATGCAATAAATAAACAATTAGGAATTAACTTACCGAAGTTAAACCATAGTCTTCACTCATTTGTACATAATTTTCATTAGCTTTGACTAAAACTACATCGCCATTGAAAGTAGCAGTAGGTTTATACTGATCGCCAGCGACCAATTTGTAATAAAAGCTTGCAGCAGCAGCTGAAATTTGGTCTGCAGGGAATGGACATGCTTCAACTAAAATTTGCGTTGTGCGTTTTACACGTTCTTCCATTGTTTTCATAGCCATAAGTTCAGCAACCACCTGGAAATTAATAAAAGAAAAATTAATGAATAATAAAGTAATAAAACATATTCCTCATTTCTTTATAAACTTAAATAATCTTTGATAATTACCTTTTGTTGATCAACCTCGATGAACTGATGAATAAAATATAACAAAGCTTCACTCTGTTCGGAAGCTTTACTTCCAGCTTCAATCTTCTGTGTTTTAGCTTTACCAGTATGTGTTGCTACATAAGTATGAGATCCATCAATAAATAGTAATTTAACTTTTTCATTCATCGCTTCCAATTGCACACCAATTTCAAAAGCAACACAAGCCCCGAAAGAGTATCCAATGATGGTGTAGGGACCTTTCGCTTGGACTTCTTTCATTTGTTGAATGTAAAACTTAGCCAATTCAGCAATAGAATTTAAAGGTGCATTCTTAGTACATTGCAGACCATAAACTGGTGCTTTGATATCTTGTGCAAGTCCTTTGAGTGCTGTAACAACTCCTTCGATTGGATGAACAATGAACACAGGCTCTTGGCTTTGTGTATCTTGACTGGCCATTTTAATAATTGGTTGCGTAGGCATAAGTTGATCATCAAACTGTATCAAGTCCTCATTTGTTTTGGAAACTGTCTCAGTGGAAGCTACTCCAGTGCCAGTTTCCAATTCACTCAATTTGCCAAATGTCAAAGCTCGGATTTCTTGTGCAGTAAGAACCAAGTCATAATTTCTTTCCAAAGTTTGTTTGATTTCTGCTCCCATCAATGAATCCATTCCTAAATCAGCTAGAGACGAAACTGGTGCAACAGTTTTAGTATCTTTAATGCCCAAAATATTAGCCACAGCGTCGGTAAGTTTCACTTGATTAGAGTCACCACCAGTTTTCCTTTTTTCAGCCAAAACCATACTGGCAACCACAGCATGTGGTTGTTGAAGGAAGATATCCATCGAATTCATGCAAGATGTAATCTTTTGGGGTAAAGTACCACCAACTTCAGTATCATTACCACCCATTGTTTCAAGAATCAAACCGACATCCCCAATAGCACCCCATTGAATTGCTACACCTGGTAAGCCAGCTGCTTGTCTTGCTTCACAAATCCTTTCCATTGCAGAATTTGCTAAGCCATAGTTTGCTTGACCAGCATTACCACGACCACAAGAAATGGAAGAAAATATTACAAAGTAATCCAAATTTGGTGCTAAGGATCTTGAAGCGATGTCAAGATATTTAGTAGCATCGATTTTAGGTTTACATACGATGTTGAAGTCTTCTTCAGATTGGTTTTCCATGAAGGCATCTCGTAAAACAGCTGCGAGATTAAATATAGCACCAATACTACCAATTTTGGAAGATTCTTGAAGTAATTTCTTAGCGCCACTTTCAGTTGTGGCATCGGCAGTGGAAATCATAATCTTAACACCTTGTGCTCTCCATCTACGAATACACAACGACTGATATCCAGTTTTAATTCCACTTCTTGATGTTAAGACGATTCTAGTTGCACCACGAGTGATCAACCAATTAGATAATTCCATACCGAAACCTCCAAGACCACCAACCAAAACGTAAACTTTCTCTGGATCCATATAACTCTTAGGAATAGCATTGACTGTTTTCATTGGAGGCATCATTGTTTTTCTATTTTCTTCTTCGCGAATCTTCAATAATACTTTACCAATGTGTTTACCACTAGCCATGAAACGGAATGCTTGTTCAACTTGATTCTCTGCATACACTGTGTTTGGTAATGGTTGAACGGCACCATTTGCAATACCTTCAGTGACCAATCTTCTGACTTCTTGTTTCTCGAAGGAATCACTATCAAATAAAGCATCCAGAAGAATACCATGGAATGTAGTGTTCTTTAAGAACAAACTCATACCCAACGCAGAGTTATTAGAAAGATCGACTTTGCCAATTTCAAGGAACCGCCCGCCATTTGCTAAACATCGAACTGAAGCTTGGAGTTGTTCGCCAGCCAAAGAGTTCAAAACAAGATTGACACCACGACCATTGGTTTGAGACAACACCAATTGTTCAAAGGAAGTGTCGCGAGAGTTGCCAATATGATTATCAGTTAATTGTGGGAATCGCTTTTTCAAAAAGTCACGTTTTGCTTGACTGCCAACAGTTGTGAAAACTTGACAACCCATATGTAAAGCAATTGCAATGGAAGCTTGACCAACACCACCAGTACCTGCATGCACCAAAATTGATTCGCCTTTACGCAATTTACCACGAACAACTAATGCGTAGTAACTGGTTCCATAAACTACTGGAATTGTAGCGGCTTCTTCCAAACTCCACTTTTCAGGCACTTCCCATAAGAAATTAGGATCAGCTAAAACGGTAGTAGCTAAACTTCTAGCTGCAACCATTCCCATGACTCGTTTCCCGGAAGAATCTCTTCCAGAAAATTCTAAACCAAGAATACAATCTTGTCCGGCAAGGTCACCAGGAAGTGCATCTGGTGGCAATTTACCGGTTGCAAGCATAATGTCACGGAAATTCAATGGAGCGTAATAAACCGAACATAATTCGGTTTTCGGATCGTTGTTTTGGTGATATCTCAGTGGTCCTTCGATCCAACGAAGACTTGCCAAATCACCTCTGGTTAAAGTATTAATATAAGCATGTTCTACTGATAAAGTCGTAGCTGCAGTAGTTTCCAAAGACAAATGTCTGTAATTACCCCACACGCCATTTTTCAAAACGTTGTGCACCAAATCCTTTTGCAATTGTTCCAGGAAAAATTTACTCTTAAGTGAGAATTTCTCAGAAACCTTGTCTTGAATCAAAATTGCGCGCATATTTAAACCGCCGGGTTCTTGCTTGAGACAATTCGCCATACCAATGAGACCATTGAGTTCTTCTCCTTGAGCAACCAAATAAATTTTACTCTGGGTTTTTTCAGATTCCAACATGGCGTCTTTAAGTGGTTCAACCCATGAAAAGTTCTTCTCGGTGATTAAAACCACAAGTGGTTCTTGTGGAACTTCAATTGGGGTTCTTACCAATAAATAAGTTTTGGTGGTTGTGGTTTGTTGATAAACAATTTCGAGATTTTCAGCTTTAAGAAGTTTGAAGTCGGTGAAATTGCGAGGTTCCTCTAGTAAAATAAACCCGCCGGGTTTTAAAGATTTCACGGCGTTTGTCAAGATTTCTTTCTTGTTGAGAATCAATACGTCGGAAATTACAATGAAATGAACATTTTGCTCAAAAGCATCGATCATGGGATCTTTCATTGAAACTTGAATCGATTTAGCTTCCATTTCAGCTGTATCAATACCGCCATTTGCAATGATCGTACATTGAACTGTAAGCATTGGTTGACATTCCAGAATATCTTGTATTTTGCCAATTAATAAAGCATCAGCAGGTTTACCAGCTTGAACTTCAACCACTTTGAGTTTCAATGCCCCCGAACTGTTTTCCAAAGCAATTTGGGAAGCTACAGTCAAAGCAGTTTTCTCATCAACAATTTGATTCACATTGGTATAAGGAATGAAGTGATATTGTTCTAGTTTCGGAGCTGATTGGGTTTGTTGCCGACGTGGAGCTAAACTTGATTTCATGCCTCTAATTTCAATACCGCCAGCTTTAATTACATCGATATCTCTATAGGTGTAAACGGGAACTTCTTCTGCGGAAGTTTCTATATGTTGAGTAGGATTGATTATAGCTTTTTGCATACGTGTAGGAAGATAAAGTTCACGAGTAGGTCGTCCTAAGATTGAGAATTGAAGCATGGTGTCTATGAAACTGATCCAATTATTTTCCCAATGTAGTTTGCCAGCATAACCATAGTTGTCGGAAGACTCGATACCTTTGAAAATTCCTTCGTAATCGTATCCACGCAGACGCAGATCTTTGTAGACATCGGATTTGTTCAATTGGAGAATGTCTTTTTCTATTGGTGCTTTAAGTTTGGATAAAGTAAGGAAATGTTTTTCTGGTTCTTCAGGAACTGAGATTTTGCCAGAAACAGCTACTTGTCCACTTTCACAAATTTCGAATTCTCCAGAGCCTTCAAAGATGTTGATTAGGAATTTCACTGTACCATCTTTGGGCATTATTGTTGCTCTCATGAATTTAACATCTTCGAGGATGACTGGCATTTGTTCGAAATCTTGATTTCTCATCTTCGCAAATGTTTTCCATACTAAAGTCTAGAAAAAAAAAAATTGTAATTAGCATATAATATTATAAATGAAAAACTTAAATAAATTTTGATTACGCTGACATAAATTTTTTAAAAATTTGATTACGAATAGAATTTTTATTTTTTTAATTACGTACAAGATATCCAGTAGCAGGAAATAGAATCCTTCCATCGATAGCATGTCCAGCTAAATATTTATGTTCATCCTTGCTTAAATCAATCTCAACAACAAGTTCCCCTGATCGAGATGATTTGTTGCAGAAATTGGCAACAGCCCATTCAGTAGAATGATCCCATTTAACCATAGAATTCAACATCCGTGTACCACGTCCCACAGGGAATGTAACAGGATGATAAAGTTTGCCAATATTAGGATTTCCACCAGCATTATAGATCTTTCCAATGTTTGACAAAACAAATCTAGAGTTATCTTCATGTCCCCGTTTGACTAATCCAATATTAGTAACGTTTTTATTCAAACCCCTTTTGAGAATAGCTTGGAGTAAACTATGAGGAGCAATCTCAACAACAATAGCATTCTCGGGAATGTGTTGAAGCGCTTCGTGGAAATAAACTGGCGAGAGTAAATTGTTCACGTGATAAGCAGCACTGCTATTTTGGGCGAGAGGTGTTCCCCAAGCAGATTCAGGAATGGAAGTCGAAATCCACTTGGAACTTCTTGCTTTGGGATTGGTAATGATTGTATCTAAAGCTTGTTTGAGTTTAGGTCCAGCTTCAGCGATATATTTGCTGTGGAAAGCATATCCGCAACTGTTAACTTTCTTCGCAAAAATATTCTGTGCAGTAAGTTCTTCAACAAATTTATCCATGGAACTAGGAGGTCCTGAGACTGTAACGCTATCGACGCTGTTATGACAAACAGGGAAAATATCACTTGGACATTTTGCTTTGCATTCGTCCCAGGTCAAACCTACAGCTGCCATAGCCCCAGGAACAGTTACACTTTCAATGGCATTACCACGAGCATAAGCTAATTGCATAGTCTGTTCGATTGTCAAAGTACCATCGGCGTAAGCACAGCCAACTTCTCCAATTGAATGTCCAAGAATACCATCGGGTTCGACATCCAAAGATTTCAACAAGTCCACTAACCCAACTTGAATTGCAGCGATGGAAATGAAGGTGTACTTGACATTATTGAAAGTTTCTTCGTTGCCATTCCATAACAAATCTTCTAAGTCGATTCCATAAGGTTTCAAAGCAATAGCAGCTCGTTTAACTGTTTGTTGGAAAGGTTCAAGTTTCATAAGGTCTTTGCCCATTCCAGGCCATTGAGAACCCATTCCTGAGAACACCCACCAAATTGGTCGTGACTCATTAGCCACCATTGCAACGTCTCGAATTTCATTGTCTCCTAAAACAGAGAATCCCCGATAATTATGTCCGTAGATGTTCTTCGAATGGATTTCATTCAATAACGCATAGAATTCCTCATCATGTCCGTTTTCTTTAACTTGGTCAAGGAAATAATTCACGGAGTCTTCAGTCCGACCAGATACTGTAATCAACCGTGGCATTTGTTGTGGTGGCCAAGTGACTTTAGGTTTGGGATTGGATCTCAAAATAATGTGAGCGTTAGCTCCACCAAACCCGAAGGAATTTACAGCGACAATACCGCCATTCCATTTTTCGTTCTTGTCGACAACTTTTAATCTTCCATCGCAGAGTGCGGGGATATCAGTGTTGGGGGAATTGAAATGGAGATTTGCAGGAATAATTCCGGCTTCCATTGCGATGACAATTTTAGCAATGGAACATAAACCAGATGCAGGTTCGGCATGACCCATGTTGCTTTTAACTGAACCAATTAACAATGGGGTTTTTCTGTTTTTGCAGAAGAAATCCGCAATGGAATTGATTTCTTGTGGATCTCCAACTTTCGTACCGGTGCCATGAGCTTCGACATATGCAACATCAGTAGGTTCCACACCAACTTCTGCATATGTATCGTGCATCAGTTTATTCTGCATTGCTCCTGAAGGGAAAGTGATTCCTTGTTCTTTACTTCCATCGGTATTGGTTCGTGCACCTAAGATAGTTGCATACACACGTTTTGCTTTGCTAGCTTTCTGTAAAACTAGAGCAACTGCAGCTTCAGCTCGAACGTATCCATTTCCTTCAGCATCGAAAGCCTTACATTTCCCTTCGGGACTTAACATTCCCAATCTGTGAAATTGCAGTGATGAATTGGGTTTAAGTAACAGATTCACACCGGCGACAATTGCCGAATCGCATTGGCCAGTTTTCATTGCAGTCACAGCTTGTTGCAAAGCAAACATACTGCTTGAACAAGCTGTGTCGATAGTATAACTAGGACCTTTCAAATCGAAAGAGTAACTGATTCTATTAGAGAACATAGCTCTACAACATCCTGTCAAACTATATCCGTTGATTTGATCAGAATCTTCAGTCCATTGATCGCTAGATTCACTCTCGGATGCTCCTACGAACACACCAGTGTTGGAACCACGGAATTCAGTTGGATTAATCCCTGCGTCGATTAATGCTTCTTGAGTGAGTTCCAAACACATTCGTAATTGGGGATCCATGACATGCGCTTGTTTTGCATGCACGCCGAAAAATGTCGCGTCGAAATGCGCCAGGTCCTTAATTTTGCCAGTGCGTTTTGGCAATCCAAACAAATTCGAGGTCCATCTTCTTTCGTCGTCTGTGACTAAATCCACTCCATCGAAAAGTTGTTGCTTGAACTCTTCAATGGTTTGGCTTTCAGGCAAACGACCGGATATACCAGTGATGACGATTTCGTCGTTGTGAGAATGGTGAATGTCTCCATTACGGACTTCTGGGATTCTTGCGGGCATTTTGTTAATTTCTGTTGGTTTTCCTAAAACAAAGAATTGAAATAGTTAGAATAAGTTAGGTAATTAATAAAATTAATAAATTTTTTAAGAGTTTTGAAAGTGAAATATTTATTGAGTTGAATTATGACTAGAAATAGAACGTGGATCTTTTGATTGAACGGAAATAGGAATTTATAAGAGTACAAAAGAACTTGACAATGATAATGGAAATATTAATCATCTTGGAAGTGTTATACTAAATATATCATATGTCCTTATCGCAAAATTACGTTTACTTTTAGTATGATGTAAGAAATGACGAATTGGAGTTATAAAACACGTGTGATGATATTTGTTTGGCTGCAGGGGTTATCATTTTTGATACATACGCATATCATGCGAATGTTCTTATCAAATTCAGAAAGGTCATGGCATTTTGTAAATAAGTTTGCACAAATTAATTAACCATTATGCAATAAATTACCATAAAATTGTTGCTCTTATCACACTACCTTTTGTTTTCTGTTGCTAATTCAAATCATAAAACAGGGTCGGCTTAACTTTTACAAAAAGTGTGAAAAGAAAAAATATTTACGGTTATCACCTAAAGTTTATAAAAATTAGTTTTTTTTTTATATTTCAGAGTTG
>JASKGN010014514.1:0-11790 GCA_030556245.1 Falagria sp. GC000072 | reverse complement strand
AGTAAGCTATTCTTTTTTTGTCTTTCTTGTGTTGAGCGCTATAGTTACGCGGAGACGCCCCGTCGTCAACAGTATTTTTTGTGTTAATTGTTAATCATTGTGGTTGCGACTAAAACGCATTTTGCACACCTGTCAGATCGAATTGATCGGAAGGGCACGGGCCCTAGGAGCTAGCTGCCCATCCCCAAAGGTGGGGTTATAAGTCCAAGTACCACACATTTTTCACCACACGCCTCCTGCACACCTGTTACCACCTTCGCCTCTGCCACATCTTCTTCCGGCCTTCCCGCGGGCATTTCTTTTTTCCCATGTTCTTTCTCTTCGTCCTTTATTGCCACCACCATACGATATTCCCTACTATCCCCATCGCTCCTTGTTTTCGCCTCTATTTTCTCCCTTTCCCCTTCTCTCACTTTAATACCTCTCTCGTTTCTATTTCTGCTTTGTTACTTCCTTCACTAAGTTTCTTGCTTTCTCCGCTACGCTATCCAATAGATGTTTCACCTTTCCGCTACACCCCTTCATATTGAGTATGAGCGCTCCTACTTCCCCTATTTCTTTCTCCAACTCTTCCTCTATCCTCTCTATATCTACCTCTACCGGCCTTCCTTCCCCAGGGCTCTCAACCGGCCTTCTTTTTATCCCCCTTCTTTCTATTTCCATCCTCTCCTCCTTCCTCGCCCTCCGCACCCTACGTCCTATCTCCCACGCTAAAGAACCTCTTCCTCGGCGGGGTTCTTGCCAAAGACGCCCTCCTCTGGAATGGATTATCCCTTCCCTGCTTTTGACTTGGTGGGCCCCAAAATTTCTTCTGGGCACCTGAAAAATTTTGCTCCGGACCTGTTCCCCAAAGTCCGGCCCAGTCTCTTATTTGCTCTTTTCTTTCGACGTAGACAAACTCAATTGCCGACACGCGGTGATTTACCCTACCGAAACTAGGAAAATTCGAGACTTTTCACGTTCTTTACTGCACCTTTCAATTAGACTTATATCCAAAATTGAAAAAAAATCCACTGAACCGTTTGCTCACTACCTCATAAAATACACAGATTTAAACAATTCTAAGCTTAATGTACGGTGCAACAGAAAATTAAATTTAAGCAAGCCTTTACTATTAGGGCGTGCTTAATGCATACGGTGCAAACGGGCATAAATTTCTTTTGATCGGATCTTAAACTCAATTAGTTGCTGCAGCTGGCACAGGTATTAGATTTTTTCTAGCGCTTTTAGTTTTTGAGATAATACGAAGCAACTGGTCCACCAGGTCCAAATAAATCATTGAGGGACTAGCCCTTTTAAACAAGCTAGGAGAAAATAACCGTGTCTTTCTCGAATGGGTAAGAGGGCACGATAACAACAGAGGAAATGATATAGCCGACCTGCTCGCAAGAAAAGGTCGCTCAGACACTACTGGGCTGAACGTCATTCATATTGACGTTCCCCAGGAAGAGTTCAGCAGGTTTTTCTCAAAACAAACATTCGTAAAACTTAAACAGGCATGGGGAAGAACATCGAGCTAACAGTCTAAAGTAACAATGAATCGACCATGTAAAAAACGAGCCAGGATGGCTCTAGAACTAACTCGTCGGAAACTTAGGAATTTGACGGCGATCCTTACAGGGCACTGCAAATTCAGGTACTACTTGCATAAGATTGGTCTGGTAGAAGATCCTATATGTCGGTGGTGTCAAAAAGTGTAGATTCAACTTAAAGAAATGGGCAAGTAACTGTGAAGCATTCAGCGTCTGGTACGCACAGACAAGTTCGCAGAGACGAGACCAAACGCGGTCACGAAATTATTGATATTACCATGCGCGGTTTGGCAACAATGCGCGATAATGCGTGTCACCATGCAAGGACAAATTCAGTGCGGAAAACGAGAAGGGCCGTCGGTAAGTGAGGCGACCGAACGCGTCCTATCAAGTCGCCGACTTTTCATTAGAGACAGAGACTCTCAAAGTATGTACTTGATGTAATGGTGCGAATGTAAGTGTATACCAACGTAGTAAAGTTTGTGGAAAGACGATCAAGTGCACGTACGAGTTGGCCGCTGCGAACGGCGCCCCAATACCTATCTACTGAAGAATGGTGTGCAACCTCGATTTCGGTTTGCAAAAACATTTTTCTTGGCAGTTTATTATCGCAGATGTAGACAAAGCCATAGTCGGCGATGTCATCTTACCAAATCGACCCCCTTACCTGACCTCACAATTCCGAAAATTAGCTTTCCTAAATATACTTCAATTGTCTCACCCCGGCATCAAAGCGACCGTGAAAGGTGTATTGGAACGTCTCGTGTGGAAGAATGCGAAAGCAGAATGTTTGGAGTGGACGCGAGCTTGCATCTAGTGTCAGCGTGCTAAGATAACTAGACATACATACACTTATATAAATTCATTCCAAAGTACTTTCTACCGATTGGAACATATACATATTGACCTAATTACACTCCGTATTCGGAGGAGCATCGCTACTGCCTCACGATTGCAGATTCTTTCTCAAAGTGGCCAGAAGCAATCCCTATAAAAAATTAAGAAGCAGTAACCGCCGCCCGAGCTCTGTATGAAGGGTGGATATGCCGAATAGAGGAAGACAATTTGAATCGTCACTCTTCAAGGAGCCTAATTGTCTGCCAGGATGCAATCACCTACGGACCACAGCATACCCTCAGGCGAACGGCATGGTGGAGCGCCTCTATCGTCAACGGAAGTTCGCGATTATGTGCCATGGAGACGCGTCGTGGACGAACGTGTTGCCTACCGTGCTTCTGGGGATCCGAACAGCGTGGAAGGAAGATATCCAAAGAACGGCAGCAGATTTGGTATATGGCACGTCTGGTACCCACATTTTATATTTCTTTTGCTATTATGTGCTGTTTCTTATCTTTACAACTTTCAACCGCAATTTCACTTATCCATCACATACACTAAAATTCCAGGTCGTTACTCCTAGCTCATTTCTATTCATTTTCTCACGTTTTGCAACATTTCATATCTATAACCTTTTTCATGTCGTAAACCCTAACGGTACCTTTTCAACCTTCGGTTTGTCTTAAGCAAGGCAGAAGGTAAGCACCTTCAACGGTTAATTCCTTCGAAGAATCAGATAATTTCCCGCTAATGCCTAACTCACCAACACTACTATTCAACCTTCCTATGAACACGACTTGCACCCTCAACTCAGTCTCTTTCGAATCGAGTACAACGCGTCTATTTTACTTATTGTCACATTTGCTTAGTCTTTATTTTGTGTGTTGATTTACTGTGTCTTGAATAAATCTAGTTCTTGTTATTATTAACTTGTGTGTGTTAATTCATCGTCATCAAACATTACAAATCTTCAATTTACACGCTACACAGTTTTCATGGATGAACAAGGCATCATAAGAGTTGGCGGAAGATTAAGCAACTCACAATTATCGTATTCCAAAAAGCACTCAATAAACAATGAAGAAGCAGATCAAACTTCTACGAACGCCAAAAACAAACGCAACGTTTTTAGTTTTGCATCACTAGTCACCTTGTTTCTACTACTATGCAAAACCGTAGAGTCAGCAAAATATGGTTGCAAAGCTGAAACTTAAAGGAATTGACGGAAGGGCAATTCATATTTCCTATGTTTGAATTCTATGTTTATGTCAATCATAGACCAGTCCTTAGCGATAACCAAAAAAAAATCATTAGCAGCACTCATGATCAAACGAAGATAATGATACCCACAATAAACTCATTAAACGAGACTGAACATAGAATAAATAAGCAGATCTCTCATTTTCACGACCAACTAAAAAATACTCTACAATTATTAGAAAACTCTACCACAACTAACCTAGTTTTTTCACACCTACTGAACACCTATCTTCAAGCGATAAATGAAATTAAAGAAATTTACGATCATTATGCCAAGATTATTCACGTGGATCTCAACAGAGCAGATTTCTACGGCATCTTCACCCCCGCTCAAGTTGCTGTCGCAATCAATCTCGCCAAACAACAATTTCTAAATACAGTTAGAATTCTAGAACGATATCTAACAGAAACAACAACAACGGAAAATGGCACCTACATCATCATTTACGGATATTTCCCTATTATCAATAGTACCCCATTTTTCCTAATAAAAATTACTAGTATTCTACAACCTGCAGCAATACTTCGAAATTTCCTACGTAGAACTCCAACAATGTACAAAGCTAAAATCCGTAATTGAAGAGTTTCTCCCACAACCAATTCGAAGCTTAGATACTCACAAAAATTGTTTCATCGAGGCAATCTACAACAATCAAGAGTCATGCCTACATGACATGGCTACATAGGGAATTAGTTCAATCATGTGGTTCCTACGTCCAACCAATCCAATATAATGACGTCTCGAAGAATTTGCCATCAAGTAATCGCCGACCAGAAGTAGAAGAAGTATACGAGTCCATGGATACTTTTGGTCGAGTCCTACAAGAAGAGCAGGAACTATCAGAGTTTCAGAAAAACTTAGTCTGGAAACAAGTCGAACACCATACTAATAAAACTATGTATATTATTCTGATTTTAGGAGTAATAATAATTATAATCGTCTTGGTCAACAAATAAAAGAAATGCTCAATATGTTTAAGATGTCCATTGTTTAAACGAAGGTCTAAGAAATCCAACAAAGCATCCAACAAGACAACCAAAGAGTCAAATGAAAAAGAGCCACCGGAGCTCTAAATAACTTTCCCGGTGCCCCGTTCCTCAAGAATTAGTATGCAGCAAATATCATTTGTTTGCTGGGCAATAAATTATTATTATTAGTTTATTAATTAATGTAAACTATTATCGTTTCTATTATGTAAACTGAAACAATGATAAATACAATAAAATAATTAAAATATTATAATTTATTTCGTAGATTTTTGTTTACTTTTTAGTAATCAAAAAAAAAAAGATTGCTTAAATAATAAGATTATTTTGGTAATCCAATATTTACAATTCTAATTTTTTTACCATTTATTTAAGCAATAATCTAAAATATTTATAGCTATTAGTCATTTATATAGCGTTCTCTTACTTCTGCAAGAAGTAAAGAGCCTCGATAATACGCGCCATCTTGTTCTATTTTGCGCCAGCACTTTGACTTCTCTCCAGCATTTGTTTTGGCCTTTGCACTCTTCCATGTTTGTGTTGGTCGGCCTCTGTTTCTCTTTCCTTGAGAATTGCATTCAAGGGCAGTTTTTGCAATACTCTTTTGGCTTAGAGTATACCCAGTCATCCCCCATTTTCTGAACCTGATTTCATCCTCAATTGGTCTTTGGTTTGCCGTTCTTACTAGATTTTCGTTTCTAATATTATTGGGCCAGAATATACCCAGTACTATCAGCAGTTTGTTGGTTGCCACTTGTCATATACTAAAGATTAAATGCCGAATTATACATTAGTGCAATGATCTCCCTGGTTTTTATTATTTTTATTTTGTAAATAATTATCATATTCATATAGTTGTAATTATGGTTATTTATTTAAGATATGAATACAAGGATCATTTTGATATAATTACTTTATTGATTTTTGAACAATATTAATTTGGTTCATTTTGTTGATTGAGGCAATGTGTGTGGGAGCCTAAGGAGCAACGTATTGGCTCTTTGCCTCAATTGCCTCCACACTATACTGTTTTACCGTGGGTTGCTATGTTTAGAAAATTCATTTTTTCACAAATATGCACCAATTAAATTGTTACTCTAAATTTTAAAGAGTATCTGAATTTGCGGTGCCCTGTGACTGTCAGTCGAGTTAGTTCTAGAGCCATCCTGGATGTCGTCGAATCATCGTTATTTAAGACTGTAAACACGATGTTTCCCATGCCTTCTTATATTTCATAAATATAAATGTTAATATAATTAATTTAAATGACCTTCTTTCTTGCGAGCAAGTCGGCTATATCATTTCCTCTGTTGTTATCGTGTTTTTTTACTCATCGACCGTGACAAGACTAGGAGTCTTGAGTTTATGTGAACGTGAGTGAAGAAAACCTAGTCGGCGATATGCAGACTGCTCGAGAGATGTACGTTGATAACTACGTCACCAGTCTGCCATCTTTGCAAGAAGTCAATTGTTTGACTTCTTGCAGAGGAGGCCCAAATCATAATGTCTTCTGCACTGCCGATGCTGAATCCGTCTTAGGTGTTATGGGTGAAAAAAAAAAGATAAATTAAGAATGAATCTTAAAGAAGTAGTCATGCGAGAAGACACAATTATAACAGTTATACGCAGAAGGTGTGTCCCATGTATGTTAAAGCTCCTGTACAAAAAACAAGCCTCAAGAAAAATTGAAACTGTGGTGACCGCGTTACCTACAGATAGAGTGCATGATGCGATTCCTTTCGAAGTAACGGGAGTGGACTTTGCCGGTTCTCTTTACCTGAAGAATGGAGATAAGATTTGGATTTGTTTATTTACTTGTGCAGTGTACCGAGCCAATGAGCCATACATTTGGAGCTGACCAGTTTTTTGAGTATTTTGCGCAACGAAGGCGGCCCTCAACTATATATAGTGATATTGACACTAATTTCGTGGGTGCTGTAGGACTGCAAATTGAAACCATGTAATGCGATTTGTTTCCGCGGAACAGATATCGTGGAAATTCAATCCTCCCACTGTCACTTGGTGGGGAGTATTCTGGGAGCGCCTTATCGGAATGACGAAGCAACAACTACGACGAGTGCGAGGCATGGCAAGAAGTGCTACATAGGCCTTTAACAATAGCCTTTTACAATTATACGAGCTATAAAAGTCGTAAACTTGATGTCCCATGGAGTTTCGGTAGAAGATGCAAGAAGAGTGCTAAAGTTGTACAGAGTACGGAAATTAAATCATAGTTTGCAGATAGAATGAAAAGAACAGAGTTATAAGAATAAAGAGACAGAAACATATTGTGATGTACTACAACGGAGGAGCATAGAATCCAATGATACAAGGGTGGGTGTGCACACAATCGTAAATGTTGGCTCTAAAAAGAACCGTGGTTTGTTGCTGGTGTTCCTATTGTGAAATTAACTTGAAGGCTGAAGAAATTAATAGAATCTGTGTTAAGGAATTAAGAAAAATTTTTAGGGGATATTCTTATTGAGGGTCATGTATGTTGTATTTATTGTGGAAATTGTTGAGGAAACTGTTGTGGAAATTGTTGCAAAAATTGTTGTAGAAACTGCTGTGGGTATCGCGGTGGAAATTGTTGTCTAGGAATTTGGTGTTGGTATTGAAGTGAAAACTGCTCTCTAGGAATTAGTTGCGGAAATTGTTGGGGATATTGTTGAGGAATTTGTTGCGAAAACTGTTGTGGATATCGTGGTGGAAGTTGTAGTCTAGGAATTTGATGCGGAAACGGTTGTGGATATTGTGCTGCATAATGTTGAGGAAAGTGTTGGACATTCTGTTCAGGAAAATAATGCAGTGGATAGTATGCAGGAATTTGTTGTGGTAGCTGAGGATTTATTTGAAGAAATCGGGGTTGCTGAATTTGATGGTAATGTGGATTATAAGGAATAGCAGGAGGAATTGGTGCAGGAATAACAGGGTAAATTATCGCAGGCGTAGCAGGTGCAGGAATAGCAGGAGGAATTTGTACAAGGGCAGCAGGAGGACTTGTACATGAATATCAGGATGAATTGGTTCATGAATCGCATTAGGAACTGGTACTGGAAAAGCGTAAGGAAATGGCGCAGGAACAGCAGAAGGCATCGGTGCAGGGGCAGCAGGGGGAATCGGTGCAGGAACATCTATGTGGTTTGGTGCAGGAATATCGTTGGAAATTGCAAGTTTGACCATACAATTTTCCAAGTTATCGGTCACTATAAAATCGACGAATTCCATTACATTAAGGTTCACGTTGAATCTTCCTTTCGCGTGAGCAATTTTTCGATCCAACGCGCGATAATTTCGTGTGCCTCTATATGGTGGTTCTAGTTGGATTGCTTGCGACCTCTTGGACAACCCCAAAGCAAGTGTATTGTCCAATTTTATTAAATTGAGCACATAGGACCAAAACATCCATTTTAATCGTCCATTCAAAAGTAATAGTCTTTAATTAAAACTTTCTACACTGTTTGTTCGCAGTGGTGCATTGTGCACAGATATCCAAAATTTATAATTTCCCGGATGTTGGGGGTCTGGTTGCGTTCCAGTAATTCCGAAAGCTAACTCTGCCGATCATTCTGGCGTTGTTTCGATAAGTGTATAATAGTTGATTCATTATTAAATTAAAACCGGCTTCTATATGTTCGTTTGGAAGCAGCGGAAAATATTCTACCTTCTTTATATGCCGGCCATAATTTTTTTGGGATTTTTTGGGAAAATTCCCCTGCAGTAATGGAACCAGCATCCATAAAGCTGTGCTTCAGGAAATATTCTTCTGATTGGCCCACGTATCGCATTTTCGTAGTCCGCCATCACTGATTGAACCTGAATTTCATTTGGCAGAAGTTCCCGGAGTTCCTGGAAGACTTCTGTGTAGTTCCTGCTTCGCTTTTGTTCCATAAAGCAGTACAAAATTGGGTATGTCAGCTTGTGCTTTATTAAAGAAATAATATACTCCAATTCCTAAACAAATTGCCTCGCCTTCCCGTTAAATGTGGTCCAGGATCTTCCTGCTTCTTAGCATAATTGTTCCACTTTGTGTTAGAGTGTGATACAATGTACCAAAATCAGCTTCATATACCGGATTCTGTATTATATTAGCAATATCTTCTGCTGCTGTGGTATAGTTGGAAAGTGCATACTTCTGTACCTTTTTGCACATCGCCGCAGAAGGTCATCACTTCGGGCATTCGCTGCTCCTTGAGGATGCTTGTATGAAGCCTCCGTTACAGCGTGAAGACTGGAACTTCCAACTTCCCCTTGCGCAACTCGAGAAATTTCCGCCCGCAGACGGATTTCTTCTAGCCGTTCCTCTGGAGCAGGATGGTTATGGCCGCTCAGCACGCGAATGTTGTTGGTATCAGTTTCCCAACGTAGGCTGCCACCACACTGCTGAATTCTGAATTTAATGCCTTGTAAATGCATCTTGTTTCTTCTCACCTAAACATTATATTAAAAAATTATTTAGTTATTGGGTACCTACTTTTGTCAACACATACGCGAACTATCGAATGTGAAAATCCGCACTTTTCAGGAAACAACAAAAACGTTATTATTATAAATTATTATTATACTATTTTTAATTGTCGATTGAAGAAAAAATAGCATATATAATTCGGAGAAGGCTGATTATAAGTTTCGCTCAATTGAGCTCAATTTTATTTGTATTCTTCTTCTCCTAATGACATAACCTACTCCTATTTCGCAATTAAATCATGAGTATCGAAATTTCGACACTTTGCGTTCTGTCTTGGTATCAAAATTGTGAGAAAATAATAAAATATATAAACTACAGAATAAAAGTAACAATGACAGAGAACATAAGCAATATAAAATAATTTAATTAAAAAATTGAGTTGCAACCGGATAAAACTAGCAAAAAAATATTTCTGATATAGTTATTTATGTATCAAGGCATTAAAGTTGCACTTTGACGGGGCGTAGCCGAAGCAAATAACCACGTGAGTGATACAAAGAAACTTTAATGCTGAGGTGCATATTATATTTTTTCTGAAATCGCAAAAAAATTGAAAAAATACGTTTAATTTTAAATGAAATTGAATCAAACTATACCGTTACCCGAGGCGTTACCTTGTGGATTAGATCAGACTCACGTGCACAGCTTGCTTGATACAGCTCATACCGATACCGTGCTACGTCGTATGGCGCTCAGATTGCGCATGCGCAACTTTAATGCCTAGGCATAGAAAAGCAATTTTAATGCCGATTTCTGCTACGAAATAGGCATTGAAATTGAACTTTACTGCCGATTTCAGAAAAAAATAGTTTTCTTCCCATTCATCGCAATATCTAATATTTTCTTCCAATATCTTTCTGTTCTTTGTAGCCATACTAAAAATAGCATGCAGGAATATAAAATGCAGTCCATTACATAATATTAAATAAAAGTTGAATCTTTATAATACAAGATTGTGACCCATAAATATCAAATATAGAAATTCGCATCCGACTTCGATAATTCGAATTTTTGTACTAATCTCGTAGATTTCAATAAATCGATATGCAGCCAATTATAAGAGCAATCATGTTTATTTAATTAACTAAATTTTAAATTAATAATTACCTGGTTGTTGTTATTTTTAATATGTCGTTGAAATATAGAGAGTATCCTTATTATCGAACACAAAATACACAAAACGCAACTAAAAAATTTTCGCTTGTAACAATTTGCTTTACTTAGGAATGGTCAATGCGTGAATTAAAGCTCTTAACTTCAAAGCTTTGTGATCCTGCCGAACTGATCACAAGGGATTGAGAGAGGAAATGCATAATTTTTTGCCCTATTGTTGCCTGCGTCTCTATACCTAAGTGCAATAGAAGTCGAGTTGGAACGAGTGTAACAACATATTTTTTTAAGTTTGAAGAATCTTTCTGCTGGCCGCATTAAGACTCAAGGCGGGCCGCGGGTTGGCCACCTCTGGACTAAACATTGGCTATAACATTTTGATTTTAACCCAATAAATTTTTGCATAACTTTTCCTCTATATTTACTTTAAATAGTCCTAATACAACTTTATTTTGTGGTCTAATATTATATTAATTAATTTTCATCAAAACTTGATGTATTAAAATAATGCGGATTTGGTAAATAATATCATAAATGCTTTTTTCTTTACATAATATGGTTAGACCAGAGGTTATTTCCATAATTTTTTATTATACGTATTACTATTATTAAGGGCTACCTTAAAGTTAAATTATTGTTGCGATAGTGCATTAAATTCGTCTAAAATAGGAATTAAATTATAATAGTGTACTAAGCCTAAGGTATGTTGAGATTGTTATAGTTTCGCGGGTCCTAAATTTATGTGTAGTATTCCTATGTTTTCAGTAATGTTGCTTACTGTCACGGTCCCTCCCTTGATGAAGATGGTTCCGGCGAACCTGGAATAGTTTGAATTTTATTAATTTTTGCTAGTTTGAATTTTATTAATTTTTGCTCTTGGTTGTTTTATATTTGACAAATGGATATTGTCAGATGTATTTATTTTTGCTGTTTCTGTTTGTTGCTATTAACTTTTCTTTCTTTTATTTACTCTTAGTTTTGCTTTGTTTTTGTTTATTTTTTACGAATATTTTCATTGATTTTATTACCGACGCGCAGTGGTACAGAATGCGATTCTAGCGCGACAAAAGTCAAAAAATGAAAATTTGTTAATCTAACTTCAAATACCTTGAAACCATTCTTAAATAGCCCCTTCATATGAATTCATGAATGAAAATTTATTATTGTTATTAGTTTGACTGTTATTTACTGCCAAAGTGGCACTTGACTAGAATAACATTAATTGCAGTCGGATGAGAGATATCCTAAATAATTTTTAAAAAATAGTAAAACTAGACACAAGTAACTATAATTTGGCTATATAAAAACTACATAATAGAAGTTTTGTATACAGTTATAATTGATTTCTTTTGTTCAATAAATTTGTTGCAATAACTTTGACAAATAAATACAATTTTTAATTTTAAGTTTCACATATATATTGGCTTACAAAAAAAGTGCCGAAATATGCCGAAAAACGATTTCCATATCATGATTCCTTGAATTTTTTTACATTAGGGGACTTTAATTTCAGCTGCGACTACTTGCGACCAAATAAGATATTTAAAAAAATGTAACGATATTTGCCAATATTTACGTACGTTGCGGACTACTGTT
>JASKGN010014508.1:0-17492 GCA_030556245.1 Falagria sp. GC000072 | reverse complement strand
TATGTATCTGAGAAATTGCTCAGAGATGTATCTGTTATGTAACAAAGTTATATAACAATGTTATTTCGGTGATACATATATGTTATGTATCAACTATATGTGTGCTTACTGGGTAGGATTGTTTTTTTTTGTAAACATAAAATCCAGAGGGAAAATAAATCCAAGAAATAATAACGCAATAAATTGCTTCTTGATGCTGAGTTATGAAGTTTTGAAAGAAATTATTTTGGAAAATCTTTTTGGAAACTTTTTTAATTGCCATTTTGTAATAATTTTATTTAAAAAATTGGTAGATACCGCTCAAAAATAAAGAACAAAGATAAAAAGTACCACACCCCTAGCAGACGACGAGTACCAAGATTAAATTTTATTATTTCCAGTCTGCAAATGACACTCAAACGATGCACTTGAACTTCGCCACTTTTATGACCCTTGACGGATAACTTTTTTTGCAATTCATGTAAATTGAAAGCAGAAAGGCCATTTTGCAATTTGACGAATTGTAACTGGATTTTTTTGTTTTGAGAAAAATAATTACTTTTTTAAATTATGTACTTTTGTTGGTAATTATTTGTTAACATTGTAATTATGATTAATAATAATAATTAGGTGTTAGAATTTTTATTTTTGTGTATTTTAAAATAAATTTTACTTAAAAAAGATGCATATATTTAACCTAAATTGATATGTATAGGTAATAATTCGTTAGGAAGTGTTTATAGATAAGGTAATTATTCTTAAATTCAGAGACGGTGGCTCTACAAATTTGGACAAGGTGGAATAAAGCTGCCAATTGTAAGCCAGTTGTTCGAATTTTCTTTAAGAATATTCCGACCCTGTCTAACAGTTAGATAATTTGAAGGTAAACGCTATACGTTTCCTGAATGTCGCCTGCTTTTCGCTTGACTGATAAGAGCTTTTAAAATCGTTAGAATATTGTGATAATGATGATGGTTGGAAATATTTACATGTATTGGTATTAAAAGCAAAATTTTATATAATTTTGTTTCTTATACAACGTATTCAAAAAAGACAAATGTCCACATGACTGCTTTTTTGAAACGTCATGTGGTCAGTGGTAAAAAAACACAATTGAAATAAATTCTGCCAACTTCAATCTTATTTCCCAACTTGTCAAAAGCCTTTATTGTCAGTCTTTTTACCCAATAAATACCTAAACTTTTTTTATTCTGATCCGCATAGTTCGAAAGCTTTCAAGTTCTGGAGAGTGTCCTATTTATTATTATCAGCGAATAGGAAACTTTTCTATTCTTCTTTTTGCCTCTGTGAAAACAATTGCTGATTTTGTTTTTAGTGCTTATTCCTCGAAAACAAATTAATCACAAAAAAGGCAAGCTATATTAACATAAAACTCTCTTAAGCTTCCAATTATAACAGCAAAATAATAATTGAAATTAAACAATTATCTGCAATTTAAATTTGGCCGAAAACAAAATGAAATCAACACCTGACCTAGAAACCATTAAATCAGCAATAGAAAAAAGTGTTATGTTTTGCAAGAAGTAGTAACGGGCGTCAAACATGTCAAATGTTAATCAAGCAAAGCATACTTTTATGGCAGTGACGAATAATTCAATCGAAACGTAATTAAAGAAATAATTGAGATTAGTTGAGTAAAACCGTTAAGCAGAACAAAAACAAAGTTTTAATGAAAACCCTTAACTAGTTAATATCTCGTTACAGCTAAAACATGTCGCTTAGTGTCTCCCTTATCACCTCGACAAAAAGCTCTAACGATAATACCACCCAGAATCAAAGTCTTGACTTGTTCAGTCATTCGCTGTTCTCGCAATTAATTAATAATGAGCAAAGCACGTAGTAGCAAAGCAGTTATCGGCACTTCACTTCAATGCATACCATGCCGCAATCGGACGGATGCTACGCGTGCCGGCGAAGATCAGAAGAGCGCATGTTTTGTCAAGACACACTCTCAGGCATCCAAATGCGTGCTACGTAACAGAGTCTGCCGCCACCAGGTCTTCCTTTCCTTGGTCTAGGCATTGAGTCCACAATCTCGAAACCGACAACTTTACTGAACGATGTGAGCGTCACCAGCGTAGTCGTGTCGTGGAGAATACGCAACTAGCTCGCGCCAAAAACGCTCTTAAAACGTTCAAAGTCTGTCAATCTATCTTCCGGCCACGCGGTTTTGTTACAATCAATTTTTGTCGGTTTAAATAAAGTTGTCAAAGTTTTAAATTCGTTTCTATATCCTTAATATCTTTCAGACTTCCTTAACTTATTCAACTCTTTACTAAACTATTTTTTAACGAGTTTTCTTTTCGCTCTTTGTTTAAATCAATGACAGAAAGAATGGCTTTGTAATCAATCAACAAGTAGGTATCACTGTCGTTCTTTGAGTTTAACTGTTTATTTTACTCTTAGATTGGTAAAACTAGTTTTTAATTTAAAATCGAGGAGTTGGATATTTTAATATTCATCAATAATATTTATTCAGTTTTTTTTATTTAGTAATTGTTTGTCGCGTGGTTAATTTTTAATGACATTCAACACTAAAAGTTCAAGAAGTCACAAATATTGCAATAACTTTTAATGTAAATTAAAGTAATTTGGTAATTTATCTTAAAGTAGTGGTATATTTTTGATAAAATTTATTTATTTAATTTTAATTGCAACAATAATAACAAGACATAAGATGAATTGTGTAATTGTGAGTTTTATCATCTTGAACTACTTGACGTTTTATTCACAAACTTTCGTGGTCATTGCGTGTTATTAGTGATTAATTAATTAAATTAAATCTTTGATATGATTCATATAAATCTAAAGCTTTACTTCTTGAAAGATAATAACTACAAATTCTGGGTTATTTAATTTCGCATAAATCAAATTTAAAATCGACTCAAATTAACTTTTAAACACATGATAATTGAAAATAAAAGTGAATCATGAATGAAATTGAAGAACTGTCCAATATAACTGAGCAATCAACATCAGAAAATAGATCTGGAACTGAAGAAAGCATCGATTCATTTTATTTCTATGAGGTAAGTTAGTTAATTCAATTGTTCACTTAATTAATTGCATTATATAACAACATGTATTATATAACTATTACTATCTTGAACATTTAAATTGACATTTTTTTTTCAACTTCTTCACTTTAATAACTTGTCATTATGGTTATTGCCAGACAAATTCGAATGCATCAAAAATCAAGACGCGTCTAAACCAAGTCTGCCACCGACAAGATGACAAAAAGTTTCCCCAAGGTTTCGCAAGTTTTTCCCAAAGCTTTAACTAGTTAATATTTGTTTGCTAATGTCAAAGCAAGAACCGCTAAAACACCATTTGTTTTCTAACTAATAATCTCTCTTAATAAATTATAGCATTGGTAAACACTTCTTTTGTTTTTTAAACTTTATTTTAATTTTAAAGTAGCAAATTTTATAAATTTAATTAAATTAAAAAATATTAATCAATTAATTATTGATTGGCTTAAAAAAAGTTAAGTTAACTGGAGGAATGAGATTTACATAATCCTCATCGGGCTTTTAATTGAAATTAGAAGCTTTACATTTGCAGGTAATTAAATGTTGCATTAATTTAATTTAATACCCGTGTTGAGATTTAACTAACTTGAGTTAATCTAATAAAAAAAGAGGAATTGAAAAGCAATGTTTCTTTTCCTCGCAAAATAAATATTTTATTTTAATTATTTTCAATCGATTTTTTGTCGGTATAAAATTATTACAAAATTATTGTGATGTCAACCATTAAAAAAATATTTATGTAACAATGAACATAATAATATAATTAATCTAAATGGAACAGCAGTAAGAGTAATTTCAGTTTAATTATGTGAATGCGTCTTCATTGGCAATTTATTTACATTCGCTTGGGTCTGATAAAGTAAACAACTTTTTACGAGTGGTTTTTATCAAATTTAGGCTAATAATACCCGCAGTGCAAATCGGCTCACTAGCAATTATTCCATCTTTTTATGCAACCTGTCGATTTTAATAGATATTTGTAGGTGTCATATAAATAATAATGAATTTAAGTGTACACCACTTATATTATACTTTTCACAATCGTGGAATTATCTTTACAAAAACTACCAAAGTTAAATCTTTACACAGCTTGAAAAACTTCTGACCTTTTAGATATTCTGATTATGTTATGAAAGCTTGAGCTTGCATTTACTTTATTGATAAAGCAAAAAGATTAAATTCTGCAGTATTTTTTATTGTAACTGTAAATTTTGTAAGGTCCTAACGCATGTGTCGACTATAATAAACTAATTATTTTTCACACCTCATGATTTAAACAATTTAAGTATGAAAGTAATAACACACTTATTAGCTATACAATCAATTAATCATCTTCTAATATGATACTCAATTAGAATTAAATTAAAATTTAGATCCACTCAGCATCAGTTTTCATAAAAAAGTTAATAGATTCAGATAATAAATTCCACGGACATAAAGTAATTGGCATCATTAATAAAGAAAGATGAAACACGTGGCAAGACTCAAAATAATTGTAACTTTATGGGAAGACGGCGACTTTGAAGTTTATTAATAAGTGGTGTCCTTAGGGGGTGACAAATTTGGCAATCGAACAGAGTCTCATACACTGGAAGCATTTGACCAATTTGTTATAATTTATTACAATATTTTGCCTCAAAAAATTAAAAAGACAAAAGAAAAATGTTTAGGAAGTTTGGAAATGACATTAACTTGTTATTCGGAAAAACTTTAAGGTAGTAAAGTACAATGCGTATAATTCTTACATGAAATTGTGAATTATATGCGCCCAGCCGCAATGAAATGTTTAAGAGTGTAAGAAATGAGTGATGATAAGAAAAACTTACGTCGGACTCCCATTTTCCGCAACATTTCGGAAGTTTTAATAGTCGTTGTACTCGTTTTACTTACTTTCTTTTTACCTATTACATTTTTATAATATTTTATGTTGTTGAATTTAATTATTTATAAATTTTCTTGAAAAACCGGAACTCTGAATTATTTTTTGTTCCAATCATGCATGATTAATACACCGTCTGAATTTTAATTGAATAAAATCGTCTAGATAAATGCTACCTAGCATATTATGAATATAATTATACAGAAAACTGTATTAATGCCTGTTTCAATATTTAATTTAAATATTAATTAAATAATTAATTTCCAAGATTTTGTTTGCTTATCGAGTATTTAGATATACATAATCCAGATAATATTTTCAGTTTATGCACGATTTTACTACCTTATTAAAACAAAAACAAGACAGTTAAATCGATTCAATGTCATTCATTGCAAAAATCAAAGGCACAAACATTTCAAAACATATGTGAACTTGTGTAATAAAGAAAGATATTCATTGCATTCGATGACACATGAAAATAAAACCGTCATGTCCGTCTTTTATATTCAAGTCAAGCAAAATGTGTAATACATGCTATTTATTGATGCGGAAAACCATTCATTTTTCATATTTCAGCATTCATATATTATCGAATTTAAAAGAGAGTAAAATCTGACATTTGGAACGATTCCAAACTGAACTTTGAACTCTGTATACCTTTTCAGAGTTATAGATAAAGATCGTCCTTTTCATGATCAAACCAATTACAAAAATTTACAATTAAAACGATGCAAAAAATTTAATGTTATCAAATCAATTGAAGGAGTAAACAAATGCCAAACTAGGATCAATGTAAAGTGTGAGAGCAACCCCACGTTCTCATTACTAATTCTGTATAATAATATTAAACTATGTAGTTTGGAATCATCCGTTCTATAATTAACATGTTCTCGGTTAAAGATAGTAGGCGTATAATTAATCCCTAACATCACCAGTAACCACTAATGTCCACTGACTAATTAATTTGCAAAATTCACTTATTCTATGATTTCCTTTAATATTAGATATATTAAATATTAGATATAATAAATATAGTGACATAGAAATTTCATATTTCAAATATGTAGTTTAAAATTTCTAAAATGATACTAAGCATATGTCCAATCCAATAAAACGATTATCCTACAATTTATCCTATTTTTACCAAGTAGTGTCAACTTCAATTTATTTCATCCGTGCTTTTGATTAAATCAACATGTTTTGAACTGTTAGGAATAACGTCACTATAATAGATTACTCTCGCCATACGTAAATCAAAGTGAGCGAATAATTCTTGCCAAATTCCAGCAGTGTGTAAATTTCCTACAACTTTCATCATTAATAGTAACTTAGGAATTTGAAAATTTTCTTCTAATTATTTGACATTTAATTTTTAATTGTTTAAAGAAATTTATATTTTCACCAAACAAATATTGTTTTTCCTTTCAATAAATATATTTTAGTTGTTTCATTTGTAGGTAT
This sequence comes from Falagria sp. GC000072, assembly GCA_030556245.1. Lineage (NCBI taxonomy): Eukaryota > Metazoa > Arthropoda > Insecta > Coleoptera > Staphylinidae > Falagria > Falagria sp. GC000072. Next base: position 11,117 of record JASKGN010014508.1, on the reverse strand, counting down.
GAAATTATTCTCGCTTCGCAAAATACACACAGCTTTGATATTTATAACTTTTTTGATGTCGTCTTGATCACTTCCGTCTGTTTCCATCTGTTTTTCACATGTGCCTCATGATTTTTAAATAATTTGCTTTATTAAATAACCATCAGCTTTACAAAAAATAAGATTATGTTTGAATTTATGTTAGATGTTAGATTAATCAATGCGTAAACTAAAATTGATTTAATATAAAGCTATTGATTTAATCCAATATAAATTCGTGTGAATATTTGTACAAAGCTGAGTTTCCCAAAAGCCAACAAAGATTTGTTTGGTTATTCTATAGTATGCTCATCTAGGTTTTATGAATGGACTCAAAATTGAAATGGGAAACAGGAGGATATGTCTGTAATGTAATTTTGATATGAAAGGAGTACATGCTTGTAGTCACTAGTGAGTAGTGACTAAACTACAGATGTAGCAAACCCTGAACATACGTGCTATTATATTGATTCAATGTGGGATTTGAACACAAAGTCACTTTAACTAGGTATTAAATGGTAGCCAATGATGAATGTATAAAATTTGATTAATATATGCATACCTAAGATCAATTATTACCAAGCCATAGACTGACTTGGCACAAGATGGCCGCTTATGACAATATGGACGCCCGCGCGTGAAATCGAACTTCAGCATATTAGCTTATTAATTATTCTGTATAAGAGAGTTCGAACGTCAAAACATGAGAAATCATAACATCGAATTAATAATATTATTGTATCCGTGATATTACACATAATTAATAATAATAAGAAGAACCAAAAATTATTATTTTAATGGTCTGCATTGAAAACTATCACAATATTTATTATAATCGAAGAAAACAAGTAGATACGTACGTAACTACATGGAACAAACATTTAAAAGATTCAAATATTTCTGTTAATGTAAATAATAGAAATTAACTTTAATTAGAAAACTATTACATTGAGTCATTTATATAGCAATAAATTCTCACTTGTAAATAATTTTACTTTAAACTGGCATCACTCCTAACGGTCAAAAACAAAGTGGTTGTTCCGAAATCGAAATCGCTCTAGATGGCAAACAATAAATCCATAATTACAATCTAAATGTGTAATCAAAGCGAGAAAATTGTTATAAGAAGTAGGTAGACGCGCAATAAAAATTGATTGATGAGCAGCTGATTTATATATGTCGTTAACTTCACATGAATGTGTATCTATCAGGAACATGTATATAAAGAACAAAGATGCTATAAATTGACCGCTTTGCTAGCATCGCGACGGCAGCGATTTAGGAAAAGTGAAAAAGCGACACCGTCGACCTGCAGGTCATTGAAAGATAAAGCCCCAGGACGATTTTTCATTTCATTTCCTTGCGAGAAATTTTTTGTGGTCGAGATTCCGTTGCAGTATCATGTTTGTTCTGTCATCGCTTGTCCATTGTTGTGCGTGGATAGATTTTTCTTTTTCCCCTTTCAAATTCCGAATTTTCAATTTGCTCTTATCTAGCAATAGAATTGAAAAGAAGCAAATGTTTTTGATAATTTCACGAAGTACGCAAGTGACATTTAATATTCTTTAAAAAGAATTAGAAATTGATGTAATTACAAGATGATCTTTGCATAAAGAGTCTGAATAGTGAATACTTATTGTCGTAGCATGGCAAACAGCAAATGGCAAACGATTTGGCTTGAACGCCGATGTTGATGGGATTTTCGGCGCTCACAAGTCCATGTCGTAAATCATTCTGTCGTTTGATTATTATAATGGCAAACGCGTGCGTGTTGTATACCCAAGGCGGACACATATAGAATTATATTAGATGCGAATTATTATATGCGCGTGCAAATATTATTAATAATTTTATTCCTTTTCCAAAAATAGAGTGCTCAGCTTCCAGCGTAATTCTTGCAGATCTGTTATTAATTTCAAATTATTATGTTATTATTTATTTCGGGATGAAAATTAAAAGATGTTTATATTATAAATATACCAAAGAGAAAAAAGTATATAAAAAACTACCGAAGTATATTTATACTGAGTCTAAACGGAAATTCGTAAGCGCGTAAGTGACGCCATTTCATGAGCCGCCATTTTGTGTAATGTCATTTGTTTCATAGGTCTATGAACTAATTTTTTGATTGTAAAGAGTTGAAAATTTAATAAGACCCAGTATAATAGCATCATTCTATGCGTATAAAAATGATTTAGTTTTATTATAATATTATAACTTAATAATAGTAATTCATGCGGCAAATTGTGTGAGCAATTATAGGATGAATGACGACTGCGTTAGTAAAACATGAAGTATGTGCAAATTATCATGTGTTAGTATGCGAAATTTGTGTCAAAAAGCTTCCTCAGATTGCTAGCTAACTTGTGTGGGTAGTGTGATAAAGTCAAATTAGTTAATAAATAACAATGATGAATGCGGAACAGGACTGTCTGTCTCTACTCTATCATTATTTATTTTATTACCCTGCAGATGTATCCAAAAGCGAAAAGCATCACTTACATACTCATTTGTTATAATAGAATTTCTAAAGTTTATATTTAATTTCCATATTTTTTATCTCTGTACTATTGAAAAAAAAAATAAACAAATTTTGATTCACCTTGATTTGTTTTCTTGTTTGTTTCAGGCTGAACAATTCACAGTATTATGGATTCTCTTTGTTGTTATTGTGGCTGGAAATTTCGGAGTATTAGTAACTTTGTATAGCACAAAATCGAGAAAATCAAGGATGAACTTTTTCATTAGTCATTTGGCTTTGTCAGGTGAGACTTTAATGAATAAAACATAAATCCCATTTGATTTAAAACAAAATTTTATTTTTAGACTTATTAGTTGGATTAATAAGTGTTTTAACTGATATTATATGGCGTATGACTATCTCATGGAACGCAGGAAACTTTGCTTGTAAACTCATCAAATTTCTACAGGTAACATTAACAATTTACTTCATTAAAAATTGGAATTGGAACACTAGATAAGCTAAATACATACGAATATAAATTAATATTTAAAAAATATCTTCTTGGTAAAGTTAAATTTTAATCTAAGTGGTTATTTCCACTCAATTAAAACGGGTTTCCACTGACAACAAAACGCGTTCTTATAACTTTTCCCTATGAGCAAGAAAGACATTTGCAGTTCTAGTTTACAGTTCCATGCTTGAATTAATTTTATTTATCACTTCGATAACTTTGATAACAACCAAAAATTATTTAGGCCAACGATGATTTTGCAACTATAAAATACTTCTGCTTCATATAGTTGAATTCATTAAGAATTCGTTTTTCTCGACTCTACACAATTGAAGTTTTGAAATACCCAACAAAATGTTACTAATTTGGTGTATGGCATTCACAACAATTTATTTTTCATCAATAATTGAAAAAGTCCAAGGACAAGAAATACTCTGTGCTTGTACTCGAGAATATAATCCAATCTGTGGATCAGATGGGAAAACCTATGGGAATCCTTGTGTTTTCTACTGCGGACGTCGTAACAATCGTCAATTACGCTTTGTACGATACGGAGAATGCTGTGAATGTGAACATGACGAGAACTTGGTAACCTCGACAAGACAAACTGCAAGATGCGGTAGTGATAATCACACCTACACCAGTGATTGTCAAGTGAATTGCGTGCGAAGCATCAATCCTAGATTACGCGTGGTGAATGCATCTGCAGGATGCGATTGTATTTGCACCGACGAATTTGCGCCTGTTTGTGGCAGCAATGGGGTGACTTACAGCAATTTATGTCAATTGATGTGTGCCGATCGTGCTAGTCCAGTTTACATTTATCCTGTTAGCAAGGGCACTTGTAATTGAGGATTATTTATTACTCCTGATTCTTGGAATATATATAATCATATCCTATTATTGTGAATTATTTTCTTATCATCTAGTACTAATAATAATGCCAGTTTTAAAATACAAAATTTAAATAAACAGGAGTAAAATATGTTGAATAAATGATTGTTACAACGCATTGCAATCGTGAACTGAATACATTATTCATGTTCAAATCCTTCTTTCAGTGTTAAACATCTCTCGGGGTGCTTTAGCGCATATAATGTTCAAAGATTTCAGGACGTGGTGGTTATGAAAGGGAATCGCATTAACTACATGTTATGTATCTTAAATTTGTTTAGGACATTCTATATTTTTAAATTTGTATTCTTGCAACTTCAAAAAATAATTTTTAACAAGTTCAAAGTTCCAATAGATACAGAGGTGTTTCTAAAGAAACTACAAACTACAAACCACTAAACATTTCATCAACTTTATATAGCAATACCTTTCCTTTCCTTACTTCATCATCTTTAGAAAGCTTTACCCATGCCTGAACAAATCCTTCTTGCTCTCAACTACAAGAAACATGAAGCATATAGAAGAAAATGTAGTACTCTCATTACCCCAAACACTTTCAAGTACTGTCGAACATGAGCGACAGCAATTGAATCATTCATTTTGTTACTAACGCACCAGGTTATTCTCCAGGAAAACGAAAACTCAGATAAATCATTTCATCCAATGGGAACTTCTCCCAAGTAGTTATACGAACTGCTTACTTCAGTAATCTTTTAACCAAGTTTTAACTTTTAAGGATATTCCTATCATTAAATACTTTGTGCATTCACCAACGACATGTAAAGTTACCAAACTGGGTTTACTAAATTAGTTTACAAATTTTGAAAGAGAAAAGTTTATAAACTGGGTTTGATTCTTAATACCAATATTTTTACAGGTTGTTGTAACATATGGTTCCACATATGTCCTGGTTGCTTTAAGTATTGACCGATATGATGCAATTCGACATCCCATGAAATTTTCAGGCAGTTGTAAGTTGTCTAACATTTGCATTTTTGAATTTTACAATTTTTTTTTGTAGGGAAACGAGCCAAATGTTTAATTATTGCTGCGTGGTTATGCAGTATAATTTTTTCAACGCCAATTTTGATGTTATACGAAGAGAAATCTATTCAAGGTATCATTAAATACTTATTTCTATCCTTTCTACCTATTTGTAGGCTTTAATTCCAAAATTCTAAAGTTCCAAAAGTTTTGATTGTTTTCCATCTCACTTAAATTTCAGTAAAGATTTAGATAATAATGAATTTGTTTGGGTAGGAAAGCAACAGTGTTGGATCGATTTTCCCGAGCTGTGGCATTGGCAACTTTACATGTGTCTGGTTTCCATATCTCTGTTTATCATCCCAGCAGCGATAATAACCGGATGTTACGCATTTATCATTTTGACAATATGGTCGAAGAGTTCCGTGACGATGACCAAGAGCAAAATCAAGGGGTATTTAGGTATGGTGTAACCAAGGACAATGTGAAATGGAATAGTACATAAATACTCGTAAAAAATATCCATCACGAGTTTTGTAGAATGGTAGGATTCTACAAACCTTGTGATGTAACATAAAGACTTTAGCTTAACTTTCAACCATAATAACAACATGTCACGCCATGATGTCTATAAACAAATTCGTTCATTCTAACTTTTTTCATTTTAGGTTCAGATAACTCCAGACGCGTGAGCTCTAGGGGTTTAATCCCTCGTGCAAAAGTAAAGACTGTTAAAATCACCTTAGTTATAGTTAGTGGTAAGTTAACAATCTTATAAATTGGAATTTATTAAAAGCAAATGACCTTTTTGTGTTTTAGTATTTATTTTATGTTGGAGTCCTTATATAGTATTCGATCTTCTACAAGTATTTGGATACATCCCTCAAACTCAAACTAATATTGCAATGGCAACATTTGTACAGAGTTTGGCACCACTTAATTCTGCAGCTAATCCTATCATTTATTGCATTTTCTCAACTCATTTCTGCAAACTACTAAGGTTTGAAGATTACTTCTTCAATTATCAAAAACAGAACGCTTTAATCTCTTTTATCTTCTAGTAATATTCCACCGTTCAAGTGGTTAGATTGCAAGAGGACAAAGAAGTCGCGAGATTATACAATAACTACCACAACAACAACAACTCATACGCAAAACAGTTCATTATCCGAAGTGTTAACAAACAACACGACTACAGCAAAACGAGCATCATCTTCACTAGCAGATGACTCAAGAATGATTAATCACATCCAACTTGTATCTATGCACTAATTAATTTGTCGCATGATTAATTAAGGTTTACGTCGTTCACCGAATGTTTCACGTTTTTTAGCTGGCTGTAAAGACACAAACAGAATGTGTGTTTCAGAATTGTTGAAAACAAATAACATAATTTGGCAGGGAATGTATTATGTACTTTACAAACTGATAAACTTATAATATACAAACAATAACGAAATTTAGTGATAATATCATGATTAATATAATTATTATTGGTAGTCATACATTGTTATCAATGTACTTATTCTATTATAATCATGATTAATATATAGTTTACTTGCCCTTTCATGATATAGAGGAAGAAAAGCAAGAAATTAAACTTTGTAATGGAACAAAAAAGATCATGTTTCAATTCTTGGTAATTGCTATGATAGTATATCATTTAGAATTAATAAATGTTTGCAGTTATAACAATGAAGTCGTTTGCTTCAAATTGGTGTTTATACTGTATAATAAACTTCTACTGAAATCGTTTAGAAAAGAAGAGAAAATTTTGTTACAAATGTTGAGTTCCTATAAAAGTATGTAATTGTAATACATGTTGTGTAATGGTGTGTTATAATGATTAATAATATTTTGTTTCAAATAAGTATGAAGCAACTGACAATTATATATATAATTATAAAGTATTATTTATGTAATTAACATTGAACAAAGTATTGAGTTTTATTGAATTTGATATGATATAACATGCACAGATTAATTTTCTATGTAAACAGTCAGTAATCTCAAAACATGTATTTTAGGTGGCCAAAAACAAGAACGCTAAAAATTTCATTGCCATTGCCAATTATTTTTATCTCTGACATCAAAAAATATACAATTTTATATATAGTTATGCAGATAAACTTAATAGTTATAATATAAAGGCATTATCAAATTTAAATATAATATAATAGTATTGTACTACATATAGAAAAAAACTAAAATAATAATATGTAATATTTATAAAACTATTTGTATTTGTAAGAAAGAAGGTATTGAGGTACTTGAATTATGAGACTGCAATGAATGAAATATTTGTACTGAAAATAATATCAAGATGGCAGAAAAAATTAAACAAAGGACGAACAGGGATTAGCAAGGATATGAAATTCAAACAATGATATTTATATTTTGTGTACGGATATTAATCTCTAGAACAATAATAAAACATTAACACATCTTAATAAAAAATGTATCTGTATTAATGTTTTATGTATTAATTTAAATGTAAGAAATGTATACATGTTTATTTAAATATAAAAAAATTAAAAGCAAATCCAAACATAATTTTCCTAATTTAAAAACCAAGTTTATATACAATATACATAGAAATTTATTAAACATCTAGGTTCATAAAGTATGCGAAGGTCTACATTCTGCATGCATATTTGCCGGATGAGTAGACACAATCAAAACGCATAAAGCAAGCAAAAAGTAGATTAAAAACTTACGCCACAGTAGTAATGCTCAATTGAATTTCATAATTTGCATTTATTGACTTATTAAAAAGTAAGAGTATCAAATTCGTGTTGCCAGTTAAAATATACAAAACAATTGAAACAACAACAAAAAATACAAATGTAGAATCAGTGTTACACCTAACTACTTGTAAAATCGCATTAATATTAATATTTATACGCATTCACAGCAAAAATTAAACTTTTAAATTTACCTCGACAGAAAATAATATTATCAGCACTAAAATGTTATTTTCCTTTAAATTTAAAATTTTTATTTTACTTTTTTAATGTTCTTAATAATTCCAAATTAATATATTATATCTTTACTTTACTCTTTAGCAATACATAATTAATTAAAGCCAGTAATTTCATATTTATTGTGAGCCAATAAAATAAAAATTGATGGGTTTATAAATAAAACAAACAACGTTGAAACTTTGTATTGCAAATCTTATTTTTATGAGTATATTGTTATATTAGGCTTTGGTTGATAAAAATAACTCTAGATGTAATTTAATATTTCAGATTAAAGTATTATTAAACAGCATACTATTATAATACAATTATAATTTCAGTACATAAAATGTACATGTTGTAAATGGAATTACTGTCTACCTTGTCTTATCGTTTTAATCTTAATTATATTATAATAAAAAAAAATAAGTCAGAAGATTTGTGTCTTCGTAAATGTTTGATTTCCTAGCATGATTTCTAATTTAAACAAACGCATAATAAGGAAACTTAAACAAACTTTTTATCAATATTTATTATACCTACCAGGATTAAATCAATAAATTCTACCAAAGAAAAAATTTATTTAGTAAACTAACTAAATGCAGAAATTATTTTACTTTTATTGAATGAAACAGGTGATAAATCAACAAGGTGATCAAACAAATCAAAACTTAACAGAAAGATTTAGGCATCTAAACAATGTAATGGGGAGTGATTGCCCACTCTTTATTTATTCGAAATAACACTAATGCACTGATTAGCGCTTCGTCCATGAGTATATAAGGATACTACTCCGTGTTGAGCAGTGTTGAGAGTCTACCTTGTGGGTCGTTTCGTGCAGGTTGTTATTAAGTACCTACTTTGACATAGTTATAGATTTTGTTGAGTCGCAACGTGGTTTGAGTTTGCTTACCAACTTACTATTTAATTTTTTTATTTCTACTATCAATGTTATGTCAAGTGAATTCAGTTTGAAATAACAACTTACAACTGCTTATTAAGTGACTTAGACTTTATTGTTTGCAATATATATATATAAATAACTATTGAAGTAATTTAAATAACACAAATTCTACGTTAGAAAGGTTCCCAGAGAACAATGATTTTATTACTTTTAATTTTTGTGTTGGATGTTCATGTTATTTCTGGAGGTGCTAATGATAAGATTGTTGAAGGTAAATATTTTAAAATTCCACTGATAATTATAACTCATCAATAAATTGTTATTTTAAATATTATGTGGCTAAATATTGCAATATGCTGGATTTATTTTTATACATAGAACATATCCATGCAAGTAAATTCAATATAAATTTAAAACAATTTTGGTTCAAAACACATTGGTAAAATTTATTGAAATATCCATCCCTTTAAATTTGTTCTGCTTCCGTTTTATCCAATTGATTTATTATTATCATTTAAAGAAATGAAATTTATTATTTTAAAATTACTCCATATATGCAATTATATTACATGAAAAATAATAAATCATGCATGGCATTAATTACTAACCAGAAATATTTCGTAATTTTTAATTTTCTAATCTTAACTCAATGTTATATTTACTTCATGAAAGAATTTAATCATATGACCAAGAAATTGATTAAATCTAAATTTAAAATAATCATTAAAGAATATTTTTTATTCACAGATCAAAAGTATTGGTTTAACTTAGCACAAGATGATATCGATGCAGCATTGAAAGTTGAACAAAATAATGGCCTAGCAAAAAACGTGATTATTTTCGTTGGGGATGGAATGGGATTGTCAACAGTAACTGCCTCAAGAATTGCTGATAAGACTGAACGAGGATTCCTAGCATTTGAAAAACTTCCTCATATTGGAGTTCTTAAAGTAAGAAAAATATCAGTTGACCTTATAAATATTATGCTCCAACCTTTGTACAAACTTCAATAAGCTTGCTTATTTTTTGTAGTATGTATATTTAACATGCTATCCCTTTCATATTAGCGAAATGCGATTACCATAACGTCCATAACAGAAAAAAGATTGTCCGAGAAACCTACATCCCTTGTGTATATAAAATAAAGCTTACATGCAAAAAGTTCTCCGGGACAAAAAAAATATCTTGCTCTATCAACAAGATAAAAAATCAATGTAGAGGAAAAAGAAGCTTATGTTTCCGAGACACTGTGTGATTAGGGTACAAAAGCTAAAACCGAATAATATTACAAAACAGTAGTCAACTTTATTTAGCATAAAAAATCTAACCAGAAAATCATCCGATTTCCGATATAAGTGAAAAAAGTTTTGTTTTGTAATTAATATTCATTTATATTAATTTTCATTGATATAAAACCATTTTGTAAAATGAATCCTACCTTTTAATTAACTTGGTATTGGTATATGAGTTGTTAAGGAATTGCACTGATAACCGATACAATGTTCACAAATGCACTTGAAAAAGTTAAACTAACATTAGTCTCACTACATTTCTAATACACCGCATGTACGAGGATTATTAATAATAATTGACATCGTTGGTTTATTAATAATGTGAACTTTGCATTGAAAATTGAATTAAACAAATTATAAATAAAGCGTTCAATTCCTATGCGCGCACATTCACTACTAAACTGCAACGCAACGCGCGCGCTGGCGCGCTTATCAGTAAACCAAACAAGAAGAAATCGTAAACAATACTTTCAGTATAACCATTGGTATAACTGAGACATCCGAAACAATGGCAGAGTTTGAAAACAACAACAGTAGCCACTTCAAATTTTGAATAGTAAATTAATTACATATTTTAATTACGGATTTATCCAATAATATATTTGAAACCTTGTGTTTCAAATTATTAAATATATTTCGTTGTGAAATGTGCAAGTAGCGAGCGCAGTGTAGTTGTCGCATAGATTTACATGGGCTCTTATGGGAGATTCTAGAATTTGTCAAAATTAAGGACTTTTCTTCGTTCAATTCTTTTTTCATTTATTCTTGTTTTACGCATTAAATATTATTATCACTACCAATATCTCACAATTTATTTCGATTTCATTGCATAATCACAATTGTAAATAGTACTCAGCTGCTTTATTTACATTCCGAAAGCCGAACATAACAGTTGAACAAATTACAAAATTCAAAAGTTCCCAAAAAAAAACATTCACGTCCACACGCGTGCAACGACCCCACGCGTGCGACGTCCAATCGCGGGCGTCGTCCACGCGCGGGCGACGTCCACACGCGGGCGACGTCCACACGCGGGCGACGTCCACACGCGGGCGACGTCCACACGCGGGCGACGTCCACACGCGGGCGA